>JAHIAM010003773.1:0-51816 GCA_021605205.1 Aegilops longissima
GCAAAGAAGAATCACCACCAAGGAGAGGAGGAGTAGAGATGATCGTTATGAGCGAAGATCTTCACGGAGAAGCAAGGATTCGGAAAGGAAGGACAAGTCATCAAAGAGCTACACGAAACAAAGACATCAAGCTCATGTTGGTGAATGGGTATCCGGCTCCGACTCCAAGAAACACTCCGAGAGAAGCTATCACTCCGACTCCGAATATACTCAAGATGAAGGTGTGGTCTAGCACTTGTGTCAACCAACTCCTACGACATATTTGATTCACCAAATGAAGGAATTGGAAGATGCTTCATGGCCAAAGGTCCAAAGGTAACACATCCTGAGTATGTTGATTTCAATAGTGATGAAGATGACTTGCTTGTGGACGATGATTTACTTGTTGACAACTCCAGTGATGAATACTATGATGTAACGTCAATTAATCATGCTAATCAAGATAAAACGAATGACAATGATAAGGAGAAGATTGAGCTTCTAACTAAAGAACTAAACACTCTTAAGTTGGCTCATGAAACTATCTTCGAAGATCATCGAGAACTTTTAAGGGTTCATGAGAAGTTACACTTTGAAAAGCTCAATCTTGAGCAAGAGCATGAGTTCTTAAAAGCAATCAATGATTATCTCCGTAACAAAAGTTCTTCTTACATTGCCAAGCGTTTACTCCTATCTACTTACATGCCTCAAGTCAAGTCTAGTAACAAGTACAAGAAAGATACTTCCTCTAGTAGTAGAAATAATAATGTCAAATCCAATATTGTTGCTTCTAGTAGTTCTCTTGATTCCACTAATGATTCTCTTAGCCAAGTTACACTTGAGCAAGAAAATAGCTTATTGAAGGGAATTATAGAGAAAGGTGTCTACAAGAGCCTTTCCAGGAGTAAGCAATTCGAGGAAATTGTATGCAAACAAGGAAGACACCGGAAGAATCAAGGTGTTGGTTTTGAACGAAAGTTCAATGCCAATGGAGTTGAGTGGGAAGAAGATCAATATCCCAAGACGAAGTTTGTTCCTCAACAAGAGAAGTGTGGTCCTACTTCCTTCAAGGGAACACAAGCACAAGATGATCTTCCACCACAAGACCACAAGAACAAAGGCAAGGACAAGCTTCAAGAAGAGATTGATACATTTGAAGAAGCACCTAAGGCCTCGTTCAAGTGGATTCCCAAGACTACGTCAAGTTCTACTTCATCAAGTACAACTACAACTCCAAGGATTCCCATCAAGATGATGTGGATCCCGAAGAAGAAGAACTAGAGAGTTCTTGAGGGTGACTCCGCCAACATTCTTCACACATATCATTATGGCAAGGACAAGTGCAATCAACTTCCACATCTTGCACTAGTTCAAGGAGTCACAAACCCTCATGTTGTTAAGGCAAGGGACAAGGTAACCTAATGATTTCATGGACATCATTTTGTGTGTTCTTCACTCTATGTCTATGGATATTCTTGTTTGTTCCTTGTGGGACTAACCCATGTAGGCAAGTTGAAAGTGCAACTCACTCCAAAGGATTTCTCCAATTGATCTACATCAACATTGAGCATCCACATCTTCAACACCTACATGAAGTCATCATCGACAAAACCCAAGGTTAGTTCATCCCTCTAAGGGGGGATCTCACATCTAGGGGGAGCTTAACTCTATGAATTGAGTCAAAGCAACTATAATGGTGTGAACACATCAATGCATTATGTAAAAGTGGTAACCCCACTTGAGCTTAAACGATGAGTATGACCTATGATCAAATGTTTATCATTTGACTCCTAAGTCAATATACTCATATATAGATGACCTAGTCACCGCCAATTGTTTGATAGATGCTAGAATTGGTTGTGCATGCTTTGCCACATATTTCATGTGCTATCTTTTTGTGTGAGCATGTTGGTGCATATTTTACTCATTCAAGGACATCCACTTGTTGTTTTGATTGTTTGGTTGTTTCTTCTTTTGGCCAAGTGGATGGACAAGAATGCCTAAGAACCTTCTCTAGCTATCTATGCTTTTCTCGTCTCAAACTCTATTCATGCTACATCACAAAATTTGATCAAGTCAGATTCGAACCACTCTGTGTGAGGAGCACTCGGAGTCCCCGATTCGTCATAGACTTAAACTTCCAAAACTTCTTTGTGATTCTCGGTCTGACCGATTCCTCCATTTTGGTCCTACCGAGATCACTAAGTCAATCTATGTTTTCTATCTCGGTGCAACCGATTTGAACTTTTCGGTCACACCGAGTTGCTGTAACTGAACACAGTTATGCATCTCGGTGCCACCGAGTTGTTCCACTCGGTCACACCGGTGGTCGAGCTATATATAGTCACGGGAAAATTTTGGAAATTTCTCGAACCCCTTCGCCAGCGCAATAGCTCGCTCTGCCTCCAAGGTCTCGGATCGTCTCCTCGCCATGGCCGCCTCCGTCGCTGGTCTCCGCCGCCGTCAGCGAATTCAACCCCGCCGTTGCCGCCGTAGCGAGTTCATCGCCGAGCTAGGTTATGGACTCGATCACAGTGCTATCCTCGTCCGATTCCTAGCATAGTGTGTTCTTATTGATTCTTTCCACGATTGAAACACTCCTATCCAGTCAATGCAATCCGTAGATTAGATGAGATTTGAAAATTTAGGGTTAGGTTTCCGCCGAAACCATCTCGGACCCACCGAGTTGAAAAACTCGGTCCCACCGATTTGGCTTATGCCATTGCACTAGTAACTCTCGGTCTGACCGAGAATTGCTAATCGGTGCGACCGATTTTAGGACTTTGTGAAACCCTAGCAGTCTCGGTGCCACCGAACTGTGACTCGGTCCAACCGAGTTCATCAGTTTAGGTTCCAAAACTGCTTCGGTATCACTGAGTGTGAAAATCGGTTGATCTGAAATGCTTTATGTGGAAAACTAAAACTGAATTTTTTAATCATTCTTTTGCAAAATCTCTGCATTTTGTGATGCCCATCCACTCTATCTCATCTATAACTCTTTACAGGGTCAGCAGTCAGTGTTTGCAGCATGTCAGACCAGAGTGACAGTCAGAACAGGTCAGAAGAGCAGATTTACATGAGTGAGGGCACTAGTCCCTCCAACACTTCAGATGAAGGCAGCAGGAGCACTCCTAGCAACCTGCCTAAGGCTGCTACCAGGCAAAGGAAGAAGAGAACTTCAGACTCTGAAGATGAGGATTATAGGGCAGAAGAAGATGAGGCTACCTCCAAGTAAGTAGTACTCAAAAAGGAGTATGGCTCAGCAAAGCATACAAAGCTAGGCATGAAGATTAAAAGGCCTGCAGGTCCAAAGCCAGAGACTCAACTAAACTGCCTGAGAAGTCTGATCCCAAAGAGCCAGCAGTTGAAGGAAAGAAAAGGTAGGAAAGGGTCAAGAAGACCATGGCCAGAGTTGTTGGTCAATCTTCCATGATGGAAGAGGAAGAAGAGCTTGCTGCACCAGCAACCAAGGCACCAAAGCTTATGGGTGATGCTATTAGATCAGGGGCTGCAACATCTAAGCCTAAGGAAGCACCCAAAGTTGCCCCTAAGGCCAAGTCTGCACCAAAGAGGAATACCAGGAGTATTCCATTCTTTGAGAAGAACAAGGCCCCAGTGCACGAGGTTCTTGAGGAGGAAGATGAAGAAGGACAAGTTACGAGGAAGCTCAAGCCCAAGATACCAGACCACAATGATGCCCATCCTGTGGCTGAGGACATGCACATCAGAAAAGATTCAGGGTTGAGGCTATGGAGGTTGGCAGATCCATATGCCAAAAGGAGAAGGACTGATGTTGATTACAGGTTCCATACAAAGGAGCAACAGGACTTCTATGGGACAATCTTGTTGGACAAAAAGCCCATTGTGTGTGATATGAGGTGGGTCGACTGGACCTACATGAAGGAAAATGAAGAGCACTATCCTGGAGTGCAGGACAGTTTTGTTGCTTGTGGAGTAGCAGATTTTGTTGGGCAAAAGCTCACCAACTGGAATGATGAACTTATCATGCAATTCTACTCCACAACACACTTCTATCCAGATGGGAGGATAGTTTGGATGTCAGAAGGTACAAGGTACCAGTCAACTGTTGAGGAGTGGGCAAAACTGATAAATGCCCCAAAGTAAAATGATGATGATCTGGATGTATATGCCAAGAAGAAAATGGGACACAATACCATGGCACATATGTACAAGGAGATCCTAGACAAAGCCCTAGAGACTTTCTCTTTTGGATCAGTCCACTTTCTTCTGTCAGGGCTGCCTACAATCAATTGGATCCTAAGGCACACTCTATTGCCTAAGTCAGGTGACCAAAACATGATCACAGGGCATGCAATCAATATGTTGCATTTATTTGATGTGCCTCAGAAATTCAAGGTCATGAGCCTTATAGTTGAAACCATTAAGAGGAATGCAGCAGATCATAAGAGGAGTTGTGGATATGCCCCTCAGATTCAGGAGTTGATTAACTCAAAGATGGGCATAGGCAAATATCTATTGGATAAGGAGCATTTTCCACTTTATCCAGACTTTAAGGACAATTAGGTTGTCATGAATGAGAATGATCCATCATCAGTTCAAGCTCAAGAGAAGAAAGAGAAGGCAAGGAAGGAGATGGCTACCAAGATGCCAACTCAAGAGGAGGCATCTGAGTATTTCTTGAAGAACAAGCAGGAGCAGCTTGGTTACTTTATAGCATCATCTCTGAGGATTGAGAAGGGATTGGCCACCCTCACTCAAAATCAGGAGAGCTTGGAAAGAGTCATGGAACAAAAATTCTATGATCTAGATGTCAAAATGGCTGAGATTGATCGGTTGTGGAGCAGCTGCAGGATGACATGCAGGAGAGGAAGGGCAAGACTACCACTAATGTATTTGCGAGTGCGTAGAGCTCAGAGATCGGATCAAAGTGCGATGCAGGACACTAGAGCAACATCATCTGCACCAGCTACAGCTCCTACAGCTCAGTGCAACTAGCTCCAGCACCAACTCCTCCGGCTCCCTCTACATCAAGCTGAAGTCTTCGTCCAAGGAGCCATCTCTACACCACCACACGAAGATCAAGCACGAGAGTCGATCTAGCACTATGCATTTTCTATGAACTTTTGGTAACTTGTTGCCAAAGGGAGAAAAATGTATAGATCGTAGGCTTCGAAAGAGAGAGTGTCGCTTTTGTTCTCTCTTGATTTGGTGGTTTCAAACTTGTTTGCTTTTGATTGCTTGAGATACTATGCTATTCTTGTGAGACATTGATGATCATGTGTTTGATCATAAGCTACACTTATGCATGTCTGATGATATTATCTTATCTATCCTATGTGATCATTCACTTTGCTTGGTGATGAGTGCATGTATTCAATCTTTATCATTTTGAGCGCTCCACCAAGATGTATGTGACATGGAAGAGTAACCCATGAGCCTAATTCCTTGTGCATTTGAAGTCCAAAGCAAATCTTAAACTATGCACAAATTTAGGGGGAGCTCTTGCTTATTACATACTTCTCAAAGCGACGATGTTTTTCAATCTTATTATCATTTGTCGAAGCTTTGATCTATATGTTGTCATCAATTACCAAAAAGGGGGAGATTGAAAGTGCAACTATCCCTAGGTGGTTTTGGTAATTCATAACAACATATAGCTCATTGAGCTAATGCTATTCCAAGACTATTATTTCAGGAAAGCTCAATGAATGGCATGGCATGGATGATGAAAGTGGATCCCTCAAAATACTAAGGACAAAGGATTGGCTCGAGCTCAAAAGCTCAAGACTCTTCATTTTACATTTTAGTGGTCCAATATCACATTGAGTCTATAGGAAAAGCCAATAGTATCAAGGAGGGATGAGGTGTTGCTTAATGAGCCTCTTGCTTCCTGTGCTTAGTGACATGCTCCAAAACCCTCAGCTACTTTCTCACAATCCACAAATGACTTAACCCCTAAGCCAAAATCGGTCACACCGATTCTTCCTACGCGGCGCCACCGATTTCAAATGTCATAGCCACTGCCACAAACCCTAGGCAAATCGGTCCTACCGATAGGGATCTCTGTCTCACCGAGATGGGATTGTAATCTCTCTGTTTCCCTTTGTAATGTTTCGGTCTAACCGAAGTGAGCGATGGTCCCACCGAGATTGCAATGTAAACTCTTTGTTTCCCTTTTGTAACATTTCGGTCTCACCGAAAAGAGCAAATCGGTCCCACCGAGTTTACCTGACCAACTCTCTGGAAAGCTTATTACCAAAATCGGTCTCACTGAGTTTGTGTGTCGGTCTTACGAGATTACGTTATGCCCTAACCCTAACTGAATCGGTCTCACCGAGTTGCATGTCAGTCCACGAAAATCACTACGGTTACTAGGTTTACTAAATCGGTCGGACCGAGTCTTGAATCGGTCCCACCGAGTTTAGTAAATTGTGTGTAGCAGTTAGATTTTGTGTGGAGGCTATATACCCTCCACCTCCTCTTCATTCGTGGGCAGAGCCATCGACTGAACCTACACTTCCAACTTACCATTTAGAGAAAGAACTACCTACTCATGTGTTGAGGCCAAGATATTCCATTCCTACCATATGTATCTTGATCTCTAGCCTTCCCCAAGTTGCTTTCCACTCAAACCCTCTTTCCACCAGATCCAAATCCTATGAGAGAGAGTTGAGTGTTGGGGAGACTATCATTTGAAGCACAAGAGCAAGGAGTTCATCATCAACGCACCATTTGTTACTTTTTGGAGAGTGGTGTCTCCTAGATTGGCTAGGTGTCACTTGGGAGCCTCCGACAAGATTGTGGAGTTGAACCAAGGAGTTTGTAAGGGCAAGGAGATCGCCTACTTCGTGAAGATCTACCGCTAGTGAGGCAAGTCCTTCATGGGCGACGGCCATGGTGGGATAGACAAGGTTGCTTCTTCGTGGGCCATTCGTGGGTGGAGCCCTCCGTGGACTCGCGCAACCGTTACCCTTCGTGGGTTGAAGTCTCCATCAACGTGGAGGTACGATAGCACCACCTATCGGAACCACGCCAAAACATCTGTGTCTCCAATTGCGTTTGAATCCTCCAAACCCTTCCCTTTACTTTCTTGCAAGTTGCATGCTTTAATTTCCGCTGCCTATATACTCTTTGCATGCTTTCTTGATTTGTGTGATGATTGCTTGACTTGTCCTAAGATAGCTAAAATTTGTCAAACTCTAAATTTGGGAAAAGCTTAAGTTTTTAATTGGTCAAGTAGTCTAATCACCCCCCCTCTAGACATACTTCAAGGTCCTACAGGATGGAACTGCAATATTATCAGTAAGAGTGGGGATGTGTTTCTGTGTGTGCCTGTGCGTGATAGATCTGTCGGGACGCATCCATGGATGATGAAGGGGAACCATGTGTTTGGTAAGAAAACCTAACTATATCGGTAGATCAATTGTTGTTTGTCGGAGGAAGGGAGGGACATAACTAATGAGGTAGATCGATCGACGCGTGGGAAAAAACGAGTTATAAGGACCTACCTAGCTATATGTATGGCGGGAGATCAGTCGGCGTATGTCCATTTGTTAGAGGAAAATAAGGCCCGACAAGATGGATAGACAGAGAGAATGGAGCTAGGAGGTGGTGCGAGAGGCCCAGCTACTAGCTAGATAGGGGAGGAGTGTGCGGTTGTGAGATCGATGAAAAGAGGGGTGAGAGTTTACACGTGTGTGGGACCGTATGAGAGACACGAGGCAAGGACACATAAAGGAGGAGATTGAAGGTGCGTGTGTATGTTGTAGGCATACATCGCTGGAGAGGTTTATCGATCGGTGTGTGTCAGAAAAAAGTTGTGGAGACTGTGGGAGAACGACCTAAAGAAGAAAAAAAGAATGTGCGTGATGGATAGAATGCTGAGGGAGGGGGAGGGCAAGGAGGGCGTGCGCATCACGAGAGAAAGTTAATGGTAGATTGATACGTCTGCAACGTATCTATAATTTTTGATTGCTCCATGCTATATTATCTACTGTTTTGGGCAATATTGGGCTTTATTTTCCACTTTTATATTACTTTTGAGACTAACCTTGTCACGCCCAAGATGCGACCCTATCCTAAAGGAACTCGAAGGTCCCACCAAGGATAGAAGCGCATCTTGAAGACGCTTTTGCAAGGTGGATATCATTACATCAACATTCACTAGTGCAGAACCGGGCAATAGCACCGGTTCGTAAGGACCTTTAGTGCCGGTTCCATAACTGGCACTAAAGTGTGGGAACTAAAGCCCCCCCCCCCTTTAGTACCGGTTCAGCACGAACCGGTGCTAAAAACAACCACGTGTACGAGCCAGCTCCGGGGCACTGGAGCCCTTTAGTACCAGTTGGTAACACCAACCTGTACTATAAGGTTTGGGGGGTTTTTAGTTTTATGATTTCTTTTTCATTTAATTTTGTGTTTCCATTTTAATTCTTTTTCGTTTGCTGGTATTTTACGATACTACACATTGTACACGTTATGCATATATATATATATATATATATATATATATATATATATATATATATATATATATATATATATATAATTTCTAGTAGAACCAATCATGCATATATATATCATCAATGTCTCACAAACCACCATATTAATTAATTCACACATACACATGTATAGCTATATACAATTTCTCCTACATATGCATGTTGCCTTGAGCAGTGGCATTAGCCTAATTGGTGCCTTGAACACGATGACAATCGGAAGTGGTTCATGGGGCGGTGGCGGGTAATAGTATTCTCTCTTGGTTTATGACCTGGTGAGCAAAAATCCCGCTATTTCCTCTTGAAGTGCTTCTCTGCGCTCCGTTTCTAGGAGCTTGTCCGCACCTTTGTGAACTGCTAAGAAGGAGATCAATATGCATGTGTATTAGTTGTGTGACTAGATATTGATAATGGTGTAAAATTGTGAATAGTGTTACGACAAGCGTACCCATTCTGTCTTTGAGATCTGCTCCTTTGAGCGCCATCATGCAAATGTTCTATAAGCTTGAGAATGCACACAGATCAGTCCATTGCGCTGCTTGAGGCCTTTACGAGAATGGAATTTGATCAGATAATAATTAATCAAGCATGATAATTAAAGAGATGGCAGCTAGCTAGCTAGCTAGTACTATAATTACTTACCTTGGGTGAAACCATTTAAGCTTTTTTCCATTCGCCTTAGTGACGCTGATGAACCTTGCCCAAGCCCCTGCCCGACAAAGAAAATGAATAAAGGGTTATTAAATAGTTCATATCATGAAATGACGAACTAAATAGGCCGAGATATATAGTTAATAATGATTGAAATTACCTGTTGACTATCCCAAACAAGATGTTATAGTCAGTATTTGCTTTGAGTAGTGAGTCCAGTATTTCAATTGTTTCGGCGTCAACTTTAATGATACACAAGATCCAGTGAAATCTGCATGCACACACGTTTGCATGTGTTAATTAAGCGGGCATATGTAAGCAAAAACATGTAGCTAGCTAGTAGGCAAAAACAGAGAATTTGTAGTACAAGACAGTGTGACTCACTGGAAGTTGTAAGGAAGTAGTGTATCTTCATTGTACTTGAGGCGCTTCAAGAACTCTAGCATGTTGTCCTCTACCTGCTTTTCATGATGTGGATTTATTTGCCATGTGTATTCATTAATGGTGTTTGGTTCAATGAACCCAAAGCCGTAGCGTCCACCTTTTCTCATTTCATACATCTTCATCCTGCATAATACCACAGAAAAGAATATAGTGAGGATAATTACAGGTAATGATTGGTCAAAAGGATCACTACAGCTAGCTTGAGACTTAAATTACAGAAAGAAATCACTTACGAGACAATAGGGCGGCGATAGATTTGTCGAGTGCGTCTTGATTGTATAACTGAAACAGTTCAGAATACTCAGCGGTCACAGCTTTCGATGGTAGTAATGATCCTTCTTGACTTGCACCATGAGGACTCTCGATTGGATCTCTTGGTAATGTCCATGTACCATTGATGCAATTCATACATTCTCGTTGGGAGCTTCTTGACCTCGTCGGCTTGACCATAGGTTTGCCCGACATATTTCCGTTTTATTTCATCCTCTGTAAGCACAGGCATGGGCTCGATCTCGAGGAGTTGTCCAATAGTGATGTTGAGAACTTCAGCCTGCATTATATGGTCCTTGGTTATTACACATTGCCCACCTCGGGAGCGTAAACTGTTTGCCCACAATAATATTGGGCAGCGTCTTTATCACGTGTTGTTGGCACAACAAGCGAGGGATCGATTCGCCGCCTGTTCTCCCAGGTGGGAATGGTTTTCCGCATTTTTGACAGCTGCTTGTTGTTTGCTCGATCTCGAGCTCGCCTCCTTACGTAGGCGTGCTCGATTTAACTTCGATGTGGCGCTCATAGTGCGTGTCAACAGGCTTGGGAGCTGGTGGTTGAAACCATCTGAATGAAGTGGTCAATCGTTTCCTCGAGGCACTTTCTCCTTGGCGGCGGTGGCGGTTTCGGTGCAAAATGGGCTTCCACCTCGGCCTTGATATGGCTGCGTTTTCCTTCTCGGACTTGTCATAAGGCCTATGTGGAAGGCGTGAGGCTTGGACCATATTTATATCGCTTGCCTCCGCATGTACTTCTGTACTACCTCGACTTGTACCGCTCCGCACCATAGCTGCGGGGTGTCTCTTCTGCGATTCTTTGGCGGCGGAGCAGGTGTGAGGCTGAGTTGGACGAGGAGGAGGCTGAAGCTGTGCCGGACTTGGAGGAGGAGTGGCTGAGGTTGTGCGGACTTGGAGGAGGTGGGCGTCGTGCTGTGGCGGACTTGGAGGAGGAGGTGGCTGACACTTTGCGGACTTGGAGGAGGAGTGGCTGTGTGTGCTGGACTTGGAGGAGGAGTGGCTGAGCGTTGGTGGACTTGGGGAGGCGGGAGTCTGCTGACTCGGTGGCGGACTTCGACAAGGAGTCGGCTGACGCGATGTCGGTGGCCTTCGAAAGATGATGCAATCCTTTCTCCATAGGATGATACGATGTTTGGCCTCTCCGAGAAAGTGCTCGTCGTCACCTCTAGGAATGTCAAGCTGTAGCTCCGAATATGGGTCCACCACCTCATCAACCAAGGCACGAGCATAGCCCGCTGGAATCGGGTTGCAATGGAAGGTTGCCTCGGGGGTATTTGTAAAAGCAACGGCGTCCGCCACCTTCATGGATATGTTCTTCATTTTGAAGCATAGCTCGCAGTTAGTGTTCTCCGTGATGTCATCCACGGGGTATCCATCCAGCATTGTGTCGTCCGGGGCGGAACCCACGCTGCTTCTCGGCATGGATGGGCGGTGCTATACAATGCTGGATCATCCGCTAGCTGCTGCAGCTCTTTGAGACCCCTTCTTTGGCTAAGTGAGTCGATCTGCTCTGCTGCCGCTGGAATTTGTTGCCAATTCCGCTTGACTTGCTTCTAGGCCTTGAAGGCGTTCATAGTCCCGCTTCCTCTGCTCCTCCTCGATCTTCCTCTTCTTCTCCTCCATAATCTTCTTTCTCGCACGGGTTACGTAGTCGGTGTTCGATCTGAAAACCCTCATACCACGGAATAGCGCCTTGCCTCGTGTTCTTCCGGGTGTTCAGAGATTTCCCGGGGCATCGTAAGCTCGTCGTTCTCTCTGTTGGGCTGGAACACCCCGACCGTGCCTCTTCTATTGCAACAAGTATCGCATCGTCGGCTCCGTTCGAGACATGCCTTCGTTGAAACTTTGCTGTCTTGGGTCCAACTCCCCCATGCGCATAGAACCAAGTCCTGCACTGGGGGCAGCTCTTAATATCGGGTGACACTGCATCCTCCATCTCTTTCTCGGACTTATCCCACTTAGGCATTGCCACCGCATAGCCACAGCCCTGACTTATGGAACTTATACTTTTTTCAGCATTCTTCTTGTTTATTCTCGACCGTTCCTTAGCTAATTCTGAATACTTGAATTTCACGAAATCGTCCCAATGAGCACGTTGGTTCTCTAGTGTTCCCTCGAATCTGAGTCTTCCTTCCTCCTTGACGTACTTGTCCCATTCACGATTCTTGTGGTTCTTGAATGCAACCGCCATCTTCCTAAGAGCAGCGTCCTTGACTTTCTGCACATGCATACGTGAAATGATCGGTAGGGTGAAATGTTCCATGAGAGTATCCCAAAGCAGACCTTTTTGTCTGTTGTCGACAAAAGTAACATCTGGGCGTGGCTTTGCTGGCTCTCTCCATTCTTGAAGGGAGATCGGGAGTTGGTCCTTCACAAGAACTCCATGACGCGAGCGAACTTGTCCGCAATCTTCTTAGGCGCTAATGGTTCGCCATTAGGTTTGATTACCTCGATATTGTACTTTCGCCCTCCTTCAACTTTTTGTTCGGGCCTCATTTAGTCCTGTTGCACGAAGATTTGCTCGATCCGATGGCTGAAAGAACAAAGATCGATTCGTTAATATATCTTCAAGTCATTTAAAACATGTGATGATCACGGATGCTGCTTATATAAATATATATACCTCGCCGGTCTTTGTTGTTTCAAGATCAACATTTTCTTCGTCATCATCATAATCATAGTTCATGACTTCATCAATTCGGTCATCGCGATCGAATATCATATCACCCTCTCTGGTGTTGTTTAGAAATTCGGAGCCATCATAATCTTCTTCATTCTGATCATCATCTGGCTCGTGAGGATGGCGTATCATATCGAACATGGCCTGTTCTCCCTCTCTGCCGGTATTGTCCGCCATAGCTTTTATTTAACTAATCCAAAAGAAATATAAAACAATTTAGTATTCAAATTACATCGTCTCGAATAATAGATATAATCTCGAATACATCGTCTCGAATAATAGATATAATCTCGAAAACATCGTCTCGAATAATAGATATAATCTCGAATACGTCGTCTCGAATAATAGATATAATATCGAATACATCACTCGCTAGGTAGCTAATAAAGATCGCATACTACAGAAGAATCTAGGACACTCGCGGTTCCTGCGGCGCGGGCGGTGGACACCCAAAGAGAAGGAACCCTCACAGGATCATAGCTGAAGTGAGATCCCTGAAGAAGCTGCCGGTATTGGAGAACCTGCCGCCCTCTAACGCAACCATGTAGCGATGGGCGTGCTCGTCCTCCTCCACGACAAGGCGACGTACCACCTCGGTGAGGCTCCTCCTCACCAAACTGGCCCATGAACACCACCAAGCGAGATTAGGGTCGACAGCGGGACCGGGGCGGGTTCCTCATCAAGCGGCGCGCCCCTCCAGCAGCACCTCCCAGTGCCAGCCCGGCGGAGCCAGTCCGGACATGGGTCAGCCGGACGTCGTCATGAGACGTGTCGGCGGCGAGGATCTTGGTCGGGCATCGTCGAGAACAAATACTAGCTATATGCCCATAAAAAGTAACATTTTTTAATGATTGGATTTTGATAACTAAAATTTCTAACATTTCTATATAACTAACATTTCTATAACATTTCTAACAATGCTATATCTAACTAAAGTTTCTATAACATTTCTAATATTTCTATAACTAAAATACAGAAAAATTATAACATTTCTATATATATAACTAACATTTGTATAACGTTTCTAATATTTCTAGAACTAAAAAAAAGAAAAATTTCTAACTTTTTATAACTATTTCTATAACTAAAAAATAGAAAAATTTCTAACAATTGTAACTTTTTATAACTATTTCGTAACTAAAAAAATTCTAACATTTCTAACATTTCTAACTATTCTAACAATTCTAACGTTTCTAAATATTCTAACTATTCTAACATTTCTAACTATTTCTAAAAAACAAAAAAAATTCTAACAATTTCTAAAAAATATAAAAATTTCTAACTATTTGTATAACTAAAAAACAAAAAATGTATGTGTGTGTGTGCGCTCACCAGCGAGGCGAGGGCAGCAGGCGGCGGCAGAAGGGCAGGGCGGCAGGCGGCGGCGGCGGCAGCAGGGATAGCGACGAGGGACAGGGGCAGAGGCGGCAACGATGGGGACAGGGACAGACGGGCAGGCGGCGGCAGCAGCGAGGACGTCTGAGGCGGCGCCGTCGAGCGGGGACAGAGACGACAGGGAGCCAGGCAGGGACGAGGCGGCGGTGGACGAGGGGACAGACGGGGACGGAGACGACAAGCGGCGGCAGCGAGGGGCGAAGCGGCGGCAGAAGCGGCAACGAGGATGGAGACGTCTGAGGCGGCGGCGGCAGTGCGAGAGGAGAAGAAGCGGATGAGAAACTGAAATTTTCGTAAGTGTTGTTTATATAGGAGGGCCTTTAGTACTGGTTGGAGCCACCAACGGTGCTAAAAACCATTTTGGCCAGCAAGCGGCGGAAGCGACCCCTTTAGTACCGGGTGGTGGCACAAACGGTACTAAAGGCCCCCTTTAGTCTTGGTTGGTGCCACGACCCGGTACTAAAGGGGTGCTGCTAGCAGTCGGTGCGGCAAGTTTAGTCCCACCTCGCTAGCCAAGGCGACCGCACTAGTTTATAAACCCCGTGCGGTAGCTCTCTCGAGCTCCTCTCCAAAGCACGCCTCTTGGGCCTCGAGTTCTGTGCTGCCTGTGGGGCCCAGGCCTTCTTGAACTGCATCTGGCCCAACAACAGGTTGGGTTTCTAGTCGTATGGAGGCCGCTCTGGCCTAGTAAGCGGGCTTTTTATTTTTTGCTTTATTTATTTTTGTGTTGTTTTTTTTGTGTATTTAGAGTTTCTTTGTGAATATTTTTGCTTTAGGTACAAAAAATTACAAACTTTCTGTTAGTGCCCGTAGTTTTCAAATTTGAATAGTTTCAATTTTGAATTATTTGAAATTAGTGTGAATCACTAGTTTGTGAATAACTTAACTTTAAAAATCAGTAAAGGCATGAAAGAATTTGTTTGCACATAAAATTTCTTCGCGTTTCAAATGCTAAAACACATAACTACCCTAACTATTACAGAGATTCCCCTCGGGTGTGAAACACGAGAAGAAAGTGATGATAGTGAAGCCGATCACATCCCAGATCTTTGGGTGTGAAACTTTTTCTTCGCGTGTGTCCCTTTGCGCCCGTAACCATGGAAAATCTTCATCATTTAACGAGATCCTCGGGTCAATATTCACTTTGTGAATGGAGCAATTTCATCAAACTTTACATAATCTTACGGGTTATCATCTTGTCATCCACTCCGGCGATGTTTCTCTTCCCGAGAAAGAACTATGTGCCGCTTTGGCTCATCGTACGATGCATTCGCTTCCTTATCTTTTCTTTTCTTGGCTTGGTAGACATGTTCTTCACATAGAAAACCTGTGCCACATCATTGGCTAGGACGAATGGTTAAATCCGCATACATAAGATTGTTGAGATCCACTATTGTCATTCCGTATTGCGGGTCTTCCATTACCCGCCTCGTGTCATATTGACCCATTTGCACGAAACAAAGGGACCTTTAAACCACGTCGATAGTCAAGTTCCCATATGTCCTGTATATAACCATAATATGTTTCCTTTCCGTCTTGGTTTACGCATCAAGCGGACACCACTGTTTTGGTTGGTGCTCTTCTTATCTTGGGCGATCGTGTAAAATGTATTACCATTTATCTCGTACCCTTTGAAAGTCATTATATTGAAGATGGTAGCTGGGACAGCAAGTACAGGTCATCTTCAATAGAGGTGTCATGCATAATGCGTATACGCAACCAGGTGGCGAAACTCTGGTTTGTTCACGTGTAATCCGGTCATCGAGACCGCTCCGGGTGTTTGGGCGTAGCAAATTCTTGTGTTCATCCATATACGGAGCCACCAAGGCGGAATTCTGTAGAACTGTGTAGTGTGCTTGGTGAGAGAATGTCCGTCCATACATATTATTTGTTCCCCCCTAGCGTGCCTTTTCCATCAGTTTGCCCTTATGCATGATTCAGGGAACACCAATCGGCTTAAGGTCAGGAATAAAGTCAATACAAAACTCAATGACCTCCTCATTTTGATGGCCCTTGGAGATGCTTCCTTCTAGCCTAGCACGTTTATGAACATATTTCTTTAAGACTCCCATGAACCTCTCAAAGGTTAACATATTGTGTAGAAATACAGGAACCAAAACGTTAATCTCTTCGCATAGGTGAACTAGGACGTGCGTCATGATGTTGAAGAAGGATGGTGGGAACACCAACTCGAAACTAACAAGACATTGCACCAAATCATTCTGTAACCTTGGTATGATTTCTGGTGAGAGATTGCATTGAGAAATGCACATAGCTTCACAATGGCTAATCGAGCGTTTTCGGTAAAGCCCCTCAATGCAACGGAAGCAGTTGCGTCATAATCACATGGCAGTCATGAGACTTTAGGTTCGGAACTTTTTCTCGCCATGTTTATTATTCCTTTATATTCGATGAGAAGCGGGCGGTACCTTAATCTTGGCAGGCATTCAAAGAACATTTCCTTCTCTTCTTTGGTTAGGCGTAGCTTGCATGACCACGATGTATGCCATCTTCTCCGTGCATACGTTGCTGGTCCTCCGATGCCTCGGTGTATCTTTTGTCTTCCCATACGCCCAAGAAGCCAAGCAGGTCACGCAAAGATTCTTCGTCACGTGCATCACGTTGATTGCGGAGGCGGACCTCTAGGTCTTTCCAATATGGCAGGTCCCAAAATATAGATTTCTTCTTCCACATGGGTGCGCGTCCGTCGGCGTCCTTGAAACAGGTTGTCCGCGGGATCTTTCCAAATATCACCTTCAAATCCTTGACCATATCATGTACATCAGCACGAAATGCGGTGGCGAGGCTTCGTCCGGTGATCCGCCTCACCTTTGAAATGCTTGCCTTTCTTTCTTCGGGATGCCTGCTCGGAAGAAATCGATGATGTCCAGTACACATTCTTCTTACAACTATTCAAATATATCTTGTCGGTATCATCCAAGCAGTGCGTGCATCCGTGGTATCCCTTGTTTATGCATCACGAAAGGTTCTTGAGAGCAGGCCAATCATTGATGGTCACGAACAACAACGCCTTTAGGTCAAATTCTTCCCCATGTGCTCATTCACACACGTACACTGTTCCATTCCACAGTTGTAAGAGTTCTTCAACTAATGGCCTTAGGTACACATCAATGTCGTTGCGGGTTGCTTAGGGCCTTGGATGAGCACTGGCATCATAATGAACTTCCGCTTCATGCACAACCAAGGAGGAAGGTTATACAAACATAGAGTCACGGGCAGGTGCTATGGTTGCTGCTCTGCTCCCCAAAGGATTAATGCCATCTGCGCTTAGACCAAACCATATGCTCCTTGCGTCATCGCAAACTCCTTCCCGTACTTTCTTTGATTTTTCTCCCTGCGACACGTCGTGGTACTCTCAACTTTCCATCTTTCTTACGGTCTTCTCGTGCCATCGCATCGCCTTGGCATGCTCTTTGTTTTGGAACAAGCGTTTCAACCGTGGTATTATAGGACAATACCACATCACCTTGGCAGGAATCTTCTTCTGGGCGCTCGCCCTCGACATCACCGAGGTCATCGCGGCTGATCTTATAGCGCAATGCACCACATACCGAACAGCGTTCAAATCCTCGTACTCACCGTGGTAGAGGATGCAATCATTAGGGCATGCATGTATCTTACGCACCTCTAACCCTAGAGGCAGACAACCTTCTTTGCCCGTCAGACGTACTCTCGGGCAATTCGTTGTCCTTTGGAAGCATATCCTTTATCATTACCAACAACTTTCCAAATCCCTTGTCGGATACACCATTCTCGCCTTCCATTGCAGCAATTCCGGTGTGGTGCCCAGCTTTTCTTGTCACCCTCGCAATTCGGGTACAACAATTTTTGTGATCCTCTAACATGCGCTGCAACTTCTTCTTCTCCAAATCACTTGCGCAGTTTCTCTTTGCATCGGCAATGGCCCGACCTAGATCATCAACGGGCTCATGTGATGCCTCTTCTTCAGCTTCTTCCAGCATTGCCGGCTCAGCTTCTTCCCGCATTACCGGCTCAGCTTCTTCCCCCATTGTTGTACCATCGTATTCAGGGAACCCATGGCTAGGATAGCTGTCGTCGTCCTGTTCTTCTTCATTGTCTTCCATCATAACCCCTCTTTCTCCGTGCTTGGTCCAAACATTATAGTGGGGCATGAAACCGGACTCAAGCAGTGGGCGTGAATGGTTCTTGGCGAGAAATAATTGTGACCATTCTTACAGCCAGCACATGGACAAGGCATAAAACCATCCGCCGCTTGTTTTCCTCAGCCGCAAGCGAGAAAAGTATGCACACCCTCAACGAACTGGGAGAGCATCGGTCATCGTACATCCATTGCGGCTCATCTTCATTACACAACACGAATAGACCAAATTAATACAAGTTCATACATAAAGTTCATACAACACTTAAATGCAACAAACAAATAACTCTCTAGCTAAAGCATTTAAATGCAACAACAAATGCGATCAAGATCGCAACTAAGTTAACAATTGATCCAACAGCATAATGATACCAAGCCTCACTATCGATGGCATATTTTCTAATCTTTCTAATCTTCAAGCGCATTTTCTCCATCTTGATCTTGTGATCATCGGCGACATCGGCAACATGCAACTCAATTCCATCTTCTCCCCTCAATTCTTTTCAATTTTTCTTTCATGTACTCGTTTTCTCTTTCAACTAAATTTAACCTCTCGACAATTGGGTCGGTTGGAATTTCCTGTTCACATACCTCCTAGAAAAAATTCTATGTCAACTTTATGGGCATAATTTGTCATAAACACGAAATGCAACAAGTTTTAAAGAGAATATATATACCACATCCGAATCATAACAAGGGCGAGGGCCGGCGGGGCGGATATCAAAACCATGACACTATATGTATAACAAACAACGTCGGGTAAGATAATTATCACGAGTAACTATATATCCAAATCACACAAACATCAATTTTTATATAAAATTTCATGAACAAGAGGCTCACCACAAGGTGGTGCCGTGACAGAGACGGTGTGAGGCGATCGGCGGTGAATTCACGAGAGATTTAGAAGGCACTAAGTAAACCGCACCTACATATGCAAACTAAGTGTTATTTTGACCTCAAATTGCATATAAATCAAATACTAGCACATATATATATTTCCTCCCAAATTACTAAACTCAAAAATTAATCACTATATAAAGCATTGCAAGAGCTAATCTAGCAATGAGAGATGAAAGGACAAAGTTGCTAACCTTTGTGATCATTTGAATGGATGGGGCCTTCAAATCTTGACAAATTTTGGGCAAAATGTGTGATGAGCTCGAGAGGAAGAGGGAAGAACGAGAGAGGAGAGGGAAAGGGGAAGAACAGAGCGAGCTCGGGTGGGCCGAAGGGTTTATGTAGGGCGACCTTTAGTACGGTTCGTGCCAAGAACCGGTACTAAAAAGAACTGGAAGGCCCCAGTCGACAACATCCTGCCACCACTCTCATTAGTACGGTTAGTGGCACGAACCGGTGCTAAAGGTTCGCCACGAACCGGTACTAATGAAAGCGGCCCGGCTAGCCGTTGGAACCGGCACTAATGTATACATTAGTGCCAGCTCAAATTCAAACCGGCACTAATGTGCTTCACGTTTGACCCTTTTTCTACTAGTGATTACATAATAGTGTGGATACATCCAAGACATACCATGACACATGAATACAACAATACAACATACATAAGATCAACATCCGACTACAGAAGAAACATAAACAGAAACTCAAACAATATCCACCCTGCTAGCCCAGGCTGCCGACCTGGAACCTATCCCCTGACCGAAGAAGCAGAAGAAGAACTCCAAAACAAGTAAACATCGCTCTCGCATCATGATCATCGCATAACCTGTACCTGCAACTGTTGGTGTAGTAATCTGTGAGCCACGGGGACTCAGCAATCCCATTACCATGGGTATCAATACTAGCAAAGCTTAATGGGTAAGGAAGGGGTAAAAGTGGTGAGGTTGCAGCAGCGGCTAAGCAATGTATGGTGGCTAACTTACATAAATAAGGCGAGAGAAAGCAAAAGCGGTCATCAACTAGTAATGGTCAAGAAGTGATCCTGAGCTCCTACTTACGTCAGACATAACCCAGAAACCGTGTTCTCCTCTCGATCAACCCCGAAAAGAGACACTCACGGTTACACACACGGTTGGTGTATTTTAGAAGAGTTTTACTTCAAGTTTACTACAACCGGATATCAACAAATTCCCATCGCCACATAACCGCAGACACGGCTCTCGAAAGTTTATACCTGCGGGGTGTCCCAACTTAGCCCATGATAAGCTCTCGCGATCAGCGAAGGATATTCCTTCTCCGGGAAGACCCGATCGGACTCGGAATCCCAATTTACAAGACATTTCGACAATGGTAAAACAAGACCAGCAAGATCGCCCGATGCGCCGACAATCCCGATAGGAGCTGCAGATATCTCGTTCTCAGGGCAACACCGGATGAGACAGGCTACAAGTAAAACCAGGCCTCGAGTTTCCCCGTGGTGGCCCCGTAGGCGGCTCGGTTCGAACCAACACTTAGAGAAGCACTGGCCCGGGGGGGCTAAATAAAGATGACCCTCGAGCCGTTCTTCCTTGTATTGTTCCTCATCAGCCCAAGAGGCAATCCACCACACCACACCTTTGGATGCGGTATTACACCAAAATGGTGGCTTTGAACGATATAAATCTCGTGTCACTTGCGCTGTTCCGTTTAGTAGTTTAGGTCCCAGCGATTGGCGAGGTGCGAGGCGGTGGAGGTTGGATCTCCGCGCGCCCAGTGTTGAACCTCAAAGTGCAGCGGAACCGAAATCCGACATTTAGCGCGCCGGTAAAGTGCGCGGAATCTACTGCTAAATCGCCTCGTTCTTCCCGACCACCGCAACCATATGCGGCGCCCGTCGGGCCTGCGCTGGCGCCGAGCGCCCTCACCTCCCATATCGCCAGACAGCTCCGTCGTGGCGCCCTCGTCGTTCCGTCACTGCTGCATCGCGCCGCCCGGCCGGCGTGGAAACGAGCAACAAACATCGTCGGCACCCGTCCATGGCGGGGCGGCGCACCGCCACGCCGCCGCTCACCCGCTGGTTCTTTGTCCACGCGCCCGGCAAGGGCTCCATGAAACCTGGGCTGCACTCGCCAGCGGCAAGCGTGCTCTGCGCTACCGCCCGTCGGCAGCGTCTGAAGAATAGCTCAACGAGTCGCCGAGCACGTCCGCGCTGCGGGAAGCTCCCCACCGTCCGTCTCTACGCACGCGCCCGCCCAGCAGACGATAAACTCCAGGCGCCTCGGCCGCCTCCTCCTCAAGCGCCCACAGCCCCAAAGCGCGCTGCCTGGCGGAACCCGTTCCGCAGCGCGCCGTAGCGGCAAGCGAGTTGTCAAAAGTTCCTCGCCCACGAAGCTGCCGCGCTCCCCACTCCAGCACATCAGGACCGTCGCTGCCCCAGCGGCGCAAGGAGGCCGCGGGACCAAGCTCTCGTCGTCTGAGGCCCCAGCCACGGCCGGGCTGCAGCGCCTTCACCTCCGGGCTACGCAGCGTCGCGTGGCCCGCCAAGTTCAAGCAGACCTGCCTCCTCGCTAATACGGCACAGCCGACCCTCGGAGTTCCTCCAGCTCTGAGCTGGGCATCGAGGCTGACAGCGGGGATGAAGAGGTCATGGCGAACTGGTTTCCCATGGCGCTCAGGGCCAGACCGCTTTGGCTCTGAATCGGCCCAGGCACGATCTCTTCTGGGCGAGATGCGCACCGCTTCATCGCCAACTTCCAGGGTACCGCGACCGGCCACCGCCGTGGCGACATGCGCCGAATCAAGCGTGGCAGGGAAATCCTCCAAAAGTATATCCAGCGCTTCAACAACGCCGCCTCAAGATCCCGGGGAGTAGCGGAGGAGGCCATCATCTCTGCCTTCTCAGGAAGCGTCTGTGACGTCAAGATGAAGGAGGGCTGGCGATGCATGAAATCTATGCACCTCCTTGGAGCTGTTCTACTTGGCGACCAAGTGCGCCCGAGGCTGCTGAGGCGCCTCTCCTCCTCGAGCTGCCTGCCGCGGATCTGAAGAAAAGAAGTCTAAGGCCAGGGCGTGAAGCGCAAAGGGGCTACCGTACTCATGGCCGTGCAGACACCAAGCGGCGAGAGATCAGCCCGAGTCCTCCAAGGGCAGTCGATGCTGCGTGTACCACGACCTCCACACCCACAACACCAATGAATGCCAAGGGCTCCGGGCGTCTGTGAAGGAAGGGTCGGCGAGGCGCCCAGCCTTGTGCGGCCAAAGAGCTCTGACGGAGGAGGAAGGAATGCGGGGCCTGGGAAGACCGCGGCCCGTGCCAAGGTGGCGCGACCAACCTCGCGAGGACCGTTGGCAAGACTACGCCTCGCGAGGCTGGAGGATCAACCTCGTGAGGATCGCCCTTGAGAGAGCAGAGCCTCCCTCGCTGCCGCCGCAGCCAAGGAGAGTGAGGACCGTCATCGGGGCGAGGGCTGGGGCTTCCGGGGAACCGCATGCGATCGCTTTGCATCTGGGCGGAGCTCAAGCCCCACCTCTCGGCGCATCTTCAAGCGCCGCCCATGAAGTGAATGCAATCCTCCCAAGCTCGAGGCGCGCGCCCTCTCGGTGGTCGGCGTGCGCCATCACGTTCAGCTCAGCGGATCAGCTCAAGTCTTGGCCACATCCGGAGTTCTCCGATGCTTTGCTCCCCAATCATCGACAGCGTGCTGGTCACCAAGACCCTCATCGGCGGGGGCGGGACTCAACATCCTGTCCGTGGAAACATTCAACAATCTTCAAGTGCCTTACAGTCAGCTTCAGCCAACCAGGCCTTTCTGTGGAGTCACCGACAGCTCCACGGTCCCGATCGGGCAGGTCCGCCTTCCTGTCACCTTTGGGGGTCGCGACAACTACCACACCGAGCTCATCGACTTGGCGTCGCCCACATTCGCCTGCCGTACAGCGCCATCCTCGGGTACCCGGCGCTGGCCAAATTCATGGCCGTAACCCTGCAGCTACAGCGTCCTCAAGATGCCGAGGCGGCGGGGTCATCACGGTGCCACAATGAAGAGAGAGCTGAGTGTGCTCCACAGAGCAGGCCTTTCGAGGCTGCATCGCTAGGGCCGGACCCACGGCGGGAGGCCTCCGTGGCGCACCCAAGAAGAAGAAGACATCGACCGGCCCGACTCCTCAAAGGCAGGCCCCTCGAACCCTGCCGGGCAGGGAACCTCCTTCCATCGCATAGGAAGCGGCGCGGCGCCCTCCTCGAGCCGGGCTGGGGCTCTCCACGGAGGGCCGCCGACCTCGCCAAGATCACGAGGAGGCGCTTGGGCACCCGTGGGGGCGCTTGAAGCACGTTTCCATAGCAGGAGCAAGGCAGGAGGGCGAACCCTCGGGAGTTAAATCGCAAGGCCATTAAGGAGCTCTGAAGTCAAGGGTCATGAGGGCAGCCGTCGCCTACCAGCTGTGTCCCCCATCCAGGCGAGGATGGTGGGCTGTCGTCTGCATCGACATACCAGGGCTCAGCAGGCCGCGTCTCAAGCGCCTCTAGCCCTCGCGAGTGGGGCGTTGCGAGGCCCGCCACAGCTATGTGCCCATGCCTCACGGCACTGCCAAATCACGGTTGCTGCGCACCGGCGTCTCATGAGGCCATCACGGAGGCTCGAGAGGTCAGGCAGGCGCAGTCTGGCGGAGATGGAGATGGCCCCGAGGCCGCAGGCGCCTCCGGATCCTCGAGGCCCCGGGCACTGGGGCTCGTGAGATCGGCTCCGCAGCCCACCAGTCTGCTACACACACCTTGCCGTCCCCAACATCACGGGTGACATCTTTAAGTTTTATTTCGGTGGGGCGCCTTGAGCCGCATTATTCCCAGCCGCATGGAATCCATCCTGCGGCATGTATGCCTTTATTTCATGTCATTAGCCTATCCTGTGGGGCGCCCTCGGGCTGCATCATTCCCAAGCCGCTCGGGCTGTCGGCGGCATGCATCCTTCTTCGTTTTCCTTAGGATTATGCTCTCATTCCACCATGCTTGTTATTTGGTGCCTTTTCTGGGTGTGGAATCTTGCACGTTAAAGGGGTGCACGAGCATTGCGACTCGGGGCTCCTACGGCCCTCCGACCCTCACCCTCTGGTCTTGTCCATGGCATCGTGACACTGGCTTGCCGGCGGATTTGCTGAACCAGCCGAGTCGAGGACAGGGCGTAGAGTTTGTCATCTAACCCAGCTTGCGCGTTAAAGGGGGGTGTCGAGCATCGCGACTCAGGCTCTACGGCTCTCCGGCCCTCACCCTCTGGTCTTGTCCATGGCATCGCGACCTGGCTTGCCGGCGGCTGAGACCAGCCGAGCCAGGACCGAGGGCGTAGAGTTTAAGTCATCTAACCCAGCTTAACGGCGTTAGCGAAGTGCACGAGCATCAGCGACTCAGGGCTCCTACCTGCTCTCCGGCCCTCACCCTCTGGTCTTGTCCATGGCATCGCGACTGGCTTGCCGGTGACTGGTGAGACCAGCCGAGCCGGGACCGAGCGTAGAAACACGGCATCTGGCCAAATTTGCGAGAACACACTTTCGAAGATAAGGCCCGAGCAGGCGCAGCCCCGCCTTGGTAGGGCCCGTGAGTCCTGCGCTGCCTCACGGGTGCCAGATACACCTCGTCCAGCCCTACCGTGCCAGCCACGTGTCGGGGTGGGGCTGTATCGCCCAGGGGCTCCTCCGGAGGCCCCTCCCGTGCCAGTGGGAGCACCATGCTCAGCGCTGGTGGCGACCTTCTTGCCGAGGCGGCTATGCCCGTCTGTCGGAAGCACTATGCTCATGCTGGTGATAAACAATTGAGGTGGCCTCCGAGTCGCATCAACCTCGGGAGCCCAGAGCTCGGTGTCGGCCTCATCGCCAACACCTCCCTTAGGGGCGCCCGCCGCGCGAGGCTGGGCACGGGGGGCTGCGCTGAGTCACGCCCAGATGCACGCCACCCAGCCAGGCCCCGAGCTTGGTTCGTCGCCGTCACTCCCGGCGGGCAAAGGTACGAATGTAAATCGGCGTCGAGGGGACTCACGAGCATCGCGACTCGAGAACCCTAGCTGGTCACGTAGCCCCTCACCCCTTAGTTCCGAAGGCTAACGGCGATTGGCGTATCTTGCGGGGCGGGCTCTGCAGGCGTAGAAGCGGTAGATCCGCCCGCGTCTCACCTCCTACTTGCTGTTAAATGCGCCAAGGGGACTCGATCATCGCGACTCGGGAGCCTAACATCACGTAGCCCCTCACTCCTTGGTCCGTCCTGGTTTCCGGTCAGGGCTAATGGCGGCTGAGGTATCTGTGAGGGCGGGCTCTGTCGGCGTAGAACATAAGCAAGTAGGAGCGCAAATTTCAAAGGAATTCAAAAGCAAATATTACAGTCCACCTTTGTTATCGCAATACCAAATGCAAGTTTCGCGCCTCCCGAGGCATGATACATGTGCAGGAATTAAAAGCAGGGCCAGGAGCAACAAGCAGGTCACTTGTCGTCGGTGGAGCAGCGGAGTGGGCTCGCCTCATGGAGCAGCGGGGCCGGCAGCGCCTCGCTTCGGCAGTCTTTGAAGGCCGGAACTTTCCCAGCGAGCGAGGCTGTCGGTCGGCGCTAGGATCGCGAAGGTAGATGTGGGTGAGGACCAGCGTAAGTGCCGCGAAGACAAGACCACAGCGCCTCGGCCTCGGCCGTGGGGCCAAACCAAGGTGACATGTCGGGACCCGATTCAAGTCATCGACCTAGCGGTAACACCTCATATCACTGCGGCCTCACGCGGTATTCCACAGGTGTCGCCTTACCATGGCCGGGACCGTTTGAGCCTTTTGGCTCACGTATATGATAGTGTCGCTAGCATCCACATGACAAAGAACCGGGCCGACATGGCTGAGTCGTGAACCAAGCGGCACTAACCTATGGGGACAGGCATACATGAATCACATCGAGCATGTCGGTCATCAGCGTATATATTCGGGCTGTAGCCTTGGGCTATGAGGACTCCGGTAACCGGGCTGTAGCAGGCTAGGCGGGACTCGAATACCACAGCGTGACATTTCCCGAAGGACAGACATAAGAGCAGTGAAACACATGCCCGACGATCAAGGGTCCAAGCGGTAGTCTGGGCTAACGGGACTCAGTGAACCGGGCTGTAGCGGACTACTATCGCTCGAAGCACGAGACTACATTTCCCCATATGAGAGGCTGCCAGGATAACCAACTAGTTTGTGGGATCCCCTCATACCAAGCATTTCAATCATACCGCATAATATGCCCGATATGAGTAAATACAACAAGGCATCACAACAAAACTCTACAACTCAAAGTACTTTATTTAAGAGGCTCAGGAGCCATACATGCTATATTCATACAGGTGAGGGTCACATGACCCAACACTCAAATCATACAAGCATACAAGCACATGCGGAAGCAAACTAGTGCAGTCACAGACTCTAGAAAGAAAGAAAGCTTGTTGGAGCCTTTCTATCTACAATGGCCCTTCACAAGCACTGAGATCACCACAGGTGGCCAGCTCACTCGTCGAAATCGAGATCTACATAGAACCCATCGGAGGGCGGTGTTGTCCTCTGAAAAACATTAATTAAGCAAACATGAGTGCAGGTACTCAGCAAGTCTTCTACAGAATCCTATCATACATGCACATTCTCAAGAAGGTGGTGGACTTATTTAAACAAGCCAGCTCGACTCTTGGCTAAGCTATCTCGTGACACCACTTGTAAAGCATTTATCGCACCACAGTCCACTAAACAACATCACAATACTCCAAGTGGATCCTCTCTCGTCAACCCACGAGAGGGCCATCTGATACTCACATGTATCTTGAGGCTTTTAGTAGTATCCATTTACTTGTCTATGGCTGATATAGGTAACCCGAAGTCCTTCTCCGTGGACACGGCTATTGAATAGATCGTATTAAAAACCCTGCGGGGTGTACTTCTTCTGCGCTCTCACCACTTACCGCCCGTTTACGACATGTACTAAGCAACCTTCAGCGGAAGCCCAACGTGGGTGTCGACCCTGACCTACCTAAACACTCAAGTACCTAGTCAGGTTTATCGCCTATTCGGGTTCCATCATGAGGAGTCGGCCGAGTTTCCCATAAAGCCCCAAGCGATGTGTGCGGGGTTCACGAGATACCAAATGGGCACTTTCGGTACACAGACCCCGTGCCTACATAACACAACCCACCCCTAAGGTCAGCGTTGCGTGCGGCCCCTAACATACTACAAACACGAAACTACTTGCAACTCCGGACTAAGAATAAGGGTGGTTAAGAAAGTGAGAAGGTCAATTAAGGATCCCAATGCGTGGTAGTGGCATTTCATGGATCACAAACACAGATCTCAGTTCTTAGGATCGGCTTCAATGAAACAACCCACCATGTACTCCTACATGGCCTCTCATCGATACCTTTACCAAAGCGTGTTCAACACTTTCACTCTCGAACCAACACAACCTTTCCTCCGGTTCATCATCCCGATGAGCGGACGACACAACTCTAAGCATAGCAAGCATAGCATGGTAGGAATCACAAACATGGCTCATTCAACTCCTACACATACTAGTGGGTTTCATCTAATTCTTGTGGCAATGACAGGTCATGCAAAGGAAGTGGGTTCAATTACGCATGACCATAACAGTTTGAATCGCGTTGTCTTAATGCATGCGAGAGCGAAGCGAGGACATGGGTTTGTATCGGAATGATCAATGAGGTGCTTGCATGATGGAGCAGGGGTAAAGTCGCCCTTGAGATGGATAGTCGAGATTATCCTCGGGGCGAGAACCTATCATGAAAAGCATGCGAAAGTAAACACACATGACAATATGCAAAAATATGATGCATGCTATGACATGGCAATATGGATGTGTGTTGGCCTAATGCAAGCTAAAACAAGAAGGATGAACCCATTTGAATCAAAGATTCAAATGCTAGCTCATTGAAATAGCCCTAAAAGGTGCATTATCTTATTATGGTTAAACAGCAAGGTTAACTTGTTTTAACATGCATGAAACCTGTACCAATGGATAGAATGGATTTTTTCTGATCAATTTTCATATATAAATCTTTGCATTTAGATTCTGATTAAAAGTTATAAACATTTGAAGTTTGAATTATATTACGGAATTTCCTATATTAGAATAAATCCAGAAATTAGATTATTAAATCGACCATGCGTCGACATATTGCGTCAGGAGTCCTTGGAGATGTCGGTCAAAGGCGGAGTGGGTCCAGGTGTCGGGGTAATTAGTTTAACTAAATTTTAATTAAAACTAAACCTATTTAGTTAGTAGAAATTTGGGCCCCATCATCATTGACTAATCGAGTCAACGGGGCCCACCGTGGTCAAGGTCCACGCCGGCTGCACCGGCGATCTAGCCGCGTGAGCCAGCCAGCGGCGGAAGTGCGTTTGGCCATTCCGCGACCGAGCGAGCCGCGGAGGTGGCTATGGGTGGCTGAGGACATGCGCATAACTCTTGGTGGAGTCGGTTGGGGTCGGGTGGCGGAATCGGCGGCTGACGACCTAAGCGACCGCCGAGTTGACGAAAAGCGAACTTAGGGCTAGAGGGTCGGTGAGGTGCGGGAAGTGCATGGTTAGACCCCATGGGGTGCGGTGAGTGTGAAGGACACCAAGAGGTGGCGGAGGGTGACAAGAACACGTTGGCGGCGAGCTCCTTGGCGGAGTCTTGGTGAGCTCCGTTCGGTTGCTACGCTGCTCGAGAGCAAGAGAGAAAGGAAGGGAGGTAGATGGGCTCATGGGCAACTCGTAGAAGCACTTTCGTTGAGGTCGGGGACGAGCGGGCGGCAGCGGCGTTGAAGGGATCTCCGCTGACGGTGGAGTCGGTCGAGGTCGGTGGGGTGGACTCAGTTCACTTGAGCAGGAGGGGCTCGGCTAGTTAGGGGTAGTGGAGGCGGCGGAGCTCCTAGACAAGGTGAGGAGGAGCACGCAGACGGCGGGGGCTTGATTCTGGCGATGGTCTGTGTGCGGCGGCAATCTGCTGAGGCGAGAGAGAGAACCGGGGAGGAGGGAGGAGGTGTCAGGGGGGTTCGAGGGAGGCGAGAGGTGATCCCGTCGGCAGCTGGATGAGGAGGAGCGGCGGCGGCAACCAGGTCGTGGCACCCATGCGGTGCTCCGCCCGAGCACTGGCTGCCTGCTGGCCGAGCCAAGCAGCTCATTGGGCTTTTCTTTGGAAATTTGGGCAGCAGTGGGCGGGTGGGTGGCGCCGGAGTAAGTTCTTTCCTGTTTTATCTTTTCTATTTTTCTACAACTTTGTGGAGTTTTAAAAATACCAAAACAGATTTAAAATTCACCAAAATGCTCTGGTCCATTGTTGAAATATTTCCAACATGAAACATTTTGGTTTGGCAATTTTGGGCATTTGAAATATTTTATATAATTTGAAATGCTCAAGTTCAAAACTTATGAATTAATTCAAAGACCTTTGGATGACCTAGAAAATGATGCACCACTTTTGACATAGGCTCTGAACCAAAGCAAAGATGATGAGCATTTTAAAGGGCATTTCAGGTTCATTGAAATAATTTTAGTAAAACCCTAGTTGAATTAAGGGGGTTACGGGGGTTTCTGGCTTCCCCATTTCAAATTCAAATGAAATTTAAACATGATGCACACCCTAATGCATGGTCTAGCTGGGATGTGACAACTCACCCCACTCAAAAGAATCTCGTCCAGTGTAGCGCCCTCGATGCGGCTATATCTCCCACGTGTCGAGCCACGACTTAGAGCATAACGCATTGAAAGCAATGTCGCAAGTGAGGTAATCTTCACACAACCCATGTAATACATAAGGAAAGAGATACATAGTTGGCTTCACGATCGCCACTTCACACAATACATAAATAAACATCCATCATTGAGTACACTCAAGGTCCGACTACGGAACCAAAATAAAGAAGATACCCCAAATGCTACACGGATCCCGATCGTCCCAGCTGAGCACCACTACTGATCATCGGGAAAAGACACATAATAACGACCACGTTCCTCGTCGAACTCCACTTGAGCTCGGTTCGTCACCTGCTTGGCATCATCGGAACACTGCAACTGTTTTGGTAGAATCTGTGAGTCACGGGGACTCAGCAATCTCACACCAGCGAGATCAAGACTATTTAAGCTTATAGGAAGGACAGAGTTGTAAGGTGGAGCTGCTGCAAGCGACTAGCATATATGGTGGCTACATCGCAAAGAAGCGAGAAGAGAAGCAAAAGCGCGGTCGTGAAGCTAGTAGCGATCAAGAAGTGATCTGAACTACTTACGTCGGACATAACTCCAACACCGTGTTCACTTCCGGACTCCGCGAGAAGAGACCATCCGGTTACACCTTGATTGATGTGTATTTTAATTGAGGTCAACCGGGTTTTCTACAACCGGACATTAACAAATTCCCATCTGCCTCATAACATGAGCACGGCTTTGAAAGATAATACCTGCGGGGTGTCCCAACAGCCCATTATAAGCTCTCACGGTCAGCGAAGGATATTCCTTCTCTGGGAAGACCCGATCAATCTCGGAATCCCGGACTACAAGACATTTCGACAGCAATAAAACAAGACCAGCAAAGCCACCCGATTGTGCCGACAAATCCCGATAGGAGCTGCACATATCTCGTTCTCAGGGCACATCCGGATGAGCAAGCTACGAGTAAAACCATAGACCTCGAGTTTCCCGAGGTGGCCCATCGCTCTCGGTTGGACCAGCACTCGAAGGAGCCTTGGTCAGGGGGTTAAAATAAAGATGACCCTCGGGCTCGCGAAAACCGGGGAAAAAAGGCTTAGGTGGCAAATGGTAAAACCAAAGTTGGGCCTTGCTGGATGAGTCTTATTCAAAGCGAACTGTCAAGGGGTCCATAAATCACCCAACCGTGTAAGAGAGCGAAATCAAGGAACATAACACGGTATGGCGGAAACTAGGGTGGCAAGAGTGGAACAAAACACGGGCATAAGGCCGAGCCTTCCACCCTTTACCAAGTATATAGATGCATTAATTATAGCAGATATATATTGTGATATCCCCAACAAGTAAACATGTTCCAATAAGAACAACATCTCCATGTTCAACAAGGAACAAACTTCATCTTCACTGCAACTAGCAGCGCTATAAGAGGGCTGAGCAAAGCGGTAACATAGCCAATCAGCGGTTTGCTAGGAAAGGATGGTTAGGGGCTGACATGGCAATATGGGTGGCATGATATAGCAAGTGGTAGGCATCGCAGCATAGGCATAGCAAAAAGCGAGCAACTAGCATAGCAAAGATAGAAGTGATTTCGAGGTATGGTCATCTTGCACGCAATGTTCTCGAGTTGTCGAAAGCTTGATCCTCGTGGCGTTCTCAACAGGTTCCTCGTTCACGTACTCGTCTCGGCTCTACCCAAAGCAAGAACACAAACAAAGGAACCACAATAAATCACGGTGCAATGCACAAGCAACATGATGCAAAACATGACATGATATGCGAGATGTGATATGCAATGCGTATCAGCGCTCGGAAGGAAAATGATGAACCAGGCATCAACTTGGCAAACCAAGTATGCCACTGGAAAGATGAGATGATTTGGTTGAAATCGATATAAAGATCACGGAATCGGATGCACGGTTTGCAAATGACAAGCAAAACAAGAATGGCACAAATCTGCCATTAACAGCATGATGCCACTTAGCAAGCAACAAGAAATTAAGCTACTGCACCCAAACGTACCAACAAAGTATATGGCAGTGATCTACACAAGATGCTTGACAAAAGATGAACACTGAGCTACGGCTAAATCACATCATAACAGGTTCAAACAAGCATGGCAAAAGTGCACAAAATATCGAAATTTGGACATGGCAAAAACAGCATCGGTAGCAATGTTGAGCAAGAAAACTACATGCTACAGGAACTTATAATAGCAAAACAAGGCATGGCATGAATCTACTCAAAGCATAGAACAAAAGTCCCTTACTGACCATAAGCCAAAAGGATCAGAAAATATAGTAACACCCATGTCAATATTGAAAGTTTAGTTAACAGATTCAGCAACATGGCATGTCAAAACTGATAACAAGTAGGCATGTTTAAAGCTCAATGCACTCACTACAGAGCCTTATATGATAAACTAAGCATACATACATCAAGAAGACATGGCATAGAAGACATACATGGCAAGAACAATAACATAGCATACATGGATCAACCACAACAACCTTGGCAAAATTGAATAACATGTAAACAATCTGCGGAAACATTTGATAGCAAAAGTAGAGCTCGATTGACTCAAGCTATGGCACTCCATAATTGCAAACAAAGGCATGGATGGATAGAGCAAGACATGTTTAACAAAACATCCTTACTGAAGTATCTCAAAATATGCATGGATCTCTCGGTAGCATCAAGTTAACATGGCATCAAAATATCAGACAAAGCAGAGTGAAAACAGCAACATCGGGACACCTACTTTGCATGCTTGTGCTAGTCACCACATAGATCACAAAAATACATGGCATACACCCTGGAAAGATGGCATGGCATATTACAAAACACATGTAGGACTCAAATTCATAGGGTGCACACATCAATCATAGCAAAAATAACAAAAGTGCAAGTTACATTAAAAGCAGAAACTAACATCACATAGCCCTCTTCAACAGCATTTCGGGCATCAAGATGAGCTCAAATGAAAATGATGCAATGAGATGAAATGATCTACTCTTGAGGCGAACATTTTGATATATTATCTGCGCAAAATGGAGCTACGGATGCAAAGTTATGCTCGTTGAAAATGCCACGAAATATCACGAGATAAAACTTAGAAGAAAGAGGGAAGAAAGTCAACCCGGGATCCGGATCGGGATCGAGATCGGATCAATGGACAGCAGCGGCGGCGGTGACTCGCGGGAGGAGGCGAGGCGGAGGAGGCGGTGGCGGAGGCAGGCGGTGGCGGAGCGAGGTGGCGGAATGGCGAGGCGATGGTGTGAGCGGCTGGCCAGGCAGCAATGGCCAGTGGCGGAGTTGGCGGGCGGCGGAGGCAGTGGCAGCGAGGGAGGCGGCGGCAGCCATGGCGAATCCGGCAGGCGGCGGCTCGAAGCGGCAGAGGCGGCGGCGGAGCCTTGAGCGGAGCAGGCAGGCGGCAGCTGGCCGGGCAGCCAGCGGCCTGTGGCCAGCGTGCACGTGTGGCTGGTGCTCTAGGTGGCAGGCGTGGCAGCGGTCGGACGTGTGGCGGGCGTGTCGTCTGGTAGAGGATGAATTTTAGGGTTTGGGGAAGAAGACCGGATTTGGAATGGGGTTTGCTTAAATAGGCATAGAGGAGCTAGGAGAGTCCAAATGAGGTGTAGTTTTCGCCCACGATCGTGATCGAGCGACGGAGAGCATGGAAGTGACTTAGATGGGTTATTGGACTGTTTTGAAGGGTGTTGGGCTGCAACAAAGAGGCCTTTGCGAGAGTCGCGGTTAACCGTTGGAGTACCAAGCGAGCTCAAATGACCGAAACTTGACGGTGGTCTACGGTGGTATACCAAGGCCACTTGACAAACCTCGGTCCATTCCGAGAAGGTTTAGTACCCTCACGGAAAAAGCGTAAAAGGGGCGCGGGGAGATAGGAGTGCGGATTGCAAAGCGGACAGCGGGAAAAATGCTCGGAATCATGAGGCGAACACGTATGCAAATCGATGCACATGATGACATGATATAAAATGCATGACATGGACAAAATGCAAAATGAAGAAAAACCCAACCACGGAGGAATATCATATCACAATGCGAAAATGGCAAGAGTTGGAGTTACAAATATGGAAAGTTACTTCGGGGTGTTACAACCTCCACCACTACAAGAGGATCTCGTCCGAGATCTAGGACTGAAAGAACTCCGGATATTGGAGCGGAGGTGATCCTCGCGCTCCCGGTGGCTTCTCGGTGGAATGGTGTGACCACTTCACTTTCAGAATTTGATTGACTTGTTGCGAGTCTTGCGCTCGGTTTCTTCAAGAATAGCAGGGGTGCTCATGATAAGAGATCTTCTTGAAGGTCAATTTCTTGAAGTTGATAGTGCGTTCAGGAGTCTTGAAGCACTTGCGAAGCTGTGACACGTGAAACACATCGTGCGTTTGCAAAGTTGGATGGAAGCTCAAGTTGATAGGCGAGATCGCCTCTTTTGCCAATGATCTTGAAAGGACCCACGTATCTAGGGGCAAGCTTCCCTTTGATACCGAGCGGCGAGTGCCTTTCATTGGAGAGCGCGGAGGTAGACATGGTCTCCGATTTCAAAAGCCACATCACGGTGCTTATCATCATAATAGCTCTTACTGGTAGCGATTCGCGGCTTTGAGATTCTCACGAATGACTTTGCACATTTCTTACTTACATGATCAAGTCATTGCCAAGAAGTTGGCGTTCACTGTCTCGGACCAATTGAGAGAATCGGCACTTTACGCCATAGAAATTTCGAATGGGGCCTTGCCGAACTTCGCTTGGAAGCTGTTGTTGTAGGAGAACTTCGGCATATGGAAGACAATCTTCCCACTTCATACGAAGAAATGACACAAGCCACGAGCATATCTTCAAGGATTTGATTTACTCGCTCGACTTGGCCACTTGTTTGAGGATGGAAAGCTGTCTTGAAGCGAATGTTGGTGCCCATGGCCTTACGAAAGAATCCCAAAACTTGGAGGTAAAGATGCTGCCAGTGCGAAGAGATCACTTGTGGAATGCCGTGCAAGGAGACAATCTGGAGGTGTATAGCTCATGGCGAGCTGCTGTGATGGATTCTTTGATAGGAAGAAAATGAGCCACTTTAGTAAGCTTGTCAATGACAACGAAGATAGCATCATTTCACGCTTGGACTTTGGAAATCCAGTCACGAAGTCCATTTCAATATGATCAAACTTCCATTCGGAATAGCAAGAGGTTGGAGGAGACCAGCTGGTCGTTGGTGTTACCTTTCACTCTTCTGCGGACATCACACTCATTCACGAATTGAGCAATTTCTCGCTTCATTCGAGTCCACCAATATGTTGCTTGAGGTCATGGTACATCTTCATTACTTCGGGATGAATGGATAGAAGCGAATTGTGAGCCTCGTTCATAATGACTTTTCTCAGATCACCCTTAGGAACCACAATCCGGTCCTCAAAGAAAAAGTATCTTTGTCATCAATGTGGAAGCACTTGTACTTGGAAATGCCCTTGTCGATACCACGTTTCACCTTTTCACCATGGTATCCAGGAGTTGAGCCTCACGAATCTGATCTTCCAAAGTAGGAGAGACTATGAGGTTGGCAAGAAAGCCTTGAGGAACAACTTGAAGATTCAGCTTGCGGAAAGCTTCACAGAGATCCGGTTGGAAGGGCTTGAGGATTAAGCTGTTGCGATAAGCCTTCTGCTCAAAGCATCTGCAATGACATTGGCCTTGCGGAGTATATTCAATACTTGGGTTGTACTCTTGAATCATTTCGACCCATCGAGTCTGCACTGAGGTTGAGGTTGGGCTGAGTGAAGATATACTTGAGACTCTTGTGATCGGTGAAAATGTCACTTTCCTTCCCAACAAGAGATGTCTCCATGTTATCAATGCATGGACAAGCTGCCGCCAACTCAAGATCGTGAGTGGGGTAGTTCTTTTCGTTGGGCTTCAAGCTGGCGAGAGGTATAAGCCACAACTCTCTTCTCTTGCATTAACACAGCACGAGACCTTGAGAGAAGCATCACAGAAAACTTGAATGGCTTGGATTCATCGGGAGGAGTCAAGGCGGGGAGGCTGTGACGAGTTTCTCTTTGAGTATTGAAAGCAACATCACACTCGGGAGACGGACATACTTCACATGCTTACGGAGGAGGTTGGAAAGAGGCTTTGCAATCTTGGAGAAGTTCTCAGCGAATCTTGACAATAGCTTGCAAGACCAAGAAAACTGCGGAGCTGCTTGACGATACGAGGAGGTTCCCAATTCACAATTGCGGACACCTTCTCGGGATTAACAGCGATACCCTTGGCGGAGATGATATGACCAAGATAAAGCACTTCATCAAGCCAAAATTCACATTTGGAGAACTTAGCATAGAATTGATACTCTCGAGCTTGTCTAGCACCAATCGCAAATGTTTGGCATGATCCTTCTTATTCTTGGAAGACCAAAATATCATCAAGATAGACCAAGGCGAATTCATTGGTGTAGGGGTTGAAGATGAAGTTCATCATCGAGAGAATGTTGGAGGAGCATTGACAAGGCGAAAGACATGACGGTATATTCATAAGAACCAAAGCTTGTTACGAATCTTTGTCTTGGGAATATCTTGTTCACGAATCTGAATCGATGATAACCCATCTGAAGGTCAAGCTTGGAGAACACTTTAGCACCTTTGAGTTGCTCGAAAAGCTCATTGATGTTGGGAAGTGGATACTTGTTCTTGATTGTCTTCTTATTCAATGGGCGATGTCGGCGCAAAAGTCGGTCCGTGCCATCCTTCTTCGGACAAAAGAACACCACAACCCCAAGGAGATGAACTTCGATCGATCAAACCAGACGCTCTTGTTCATCGAGCTGCTTCTTCAATTCCTTCAGCTCATCAGGTCCAAGCTTGTATGGGCGCTTGCAAGCGGGTTCGATGCGGGCTCAAGATCGATACTTGAACTCAAGCTGGCGATGAGGAGGCATACCGGAAGCTCTTACGGAAAGACATCTTGGTACTCACAAGCGGTGGAATCGAGAGATAGCATCAATTCGCCCTTCTCATTGAGAGAAAACAACCGAATGGTTTCATCACGAGCGGCATAGATGATCACATCATTAGAAGAGTGAGTCAATTGAATTTCCACAGCAGCACAATCAAGCTGAGCTTTGTCTTGATAAAGCCGATCCATTCAAGAATAAGATCAATATCCGAGTCACCAAGGACAATTGGTTTAGCGAAATCTATAATCGCCCATCTTGATACCGACATTTGGAACCAACATGGTAGATCTCATCGCTTAGCGGAGAAACAATAGACATAGGTTTAGGTAATGCCTGAGTAACCAAATCATGCTTAGATGCAAAAGGTCTTGACATGAAAGAATGCGATGCACAGTATCAAATAAGACTTTTGCGGGAATATCATTAGCTGGAAGATTACCCATTATCACATCGGAAGATTCCTCCGCTTGGCTGCATTCATCATATTCACCTTTGCAGACTTGGGATTATGCTTGACCTTTGCATTCTTTGGAAGATTTCACGGGAGGAGGGCGGAAGGCGCCTTTGGTTGAAGCACTTGTTAGCATAGTGACCTTCTGCTGACACTTGTTGCAAGTCACCTCGGAGGCGGACGGTGGTAAGGAGCACTTGACCTTGGAGCTTGAAATTAGACTTGTTACGATAGCTTGGGTTGGGTGGGTGGGAAGATCCACGGCCACCTGAGTTCTTCTGCTGATAAGGGTGGCAGACGGAGGAGGAGGAAGGTAGAACTTCTGCTGTAGCTGCCACTTGAGAGGAAGAAGAAAGTGAACTGCATCCTGATTCTCTTCTTAGAAGCCTCACATTTGAGCTGGGCAGCTTCTTGCTTGATGCCATGTTGTAGAATTCATCATACTTTTACGGCTCCAAAAGCACAAGAGCTAATTGCAGATCTTCTCGAGACCACCTCAGATTGATAGATCATACTCTTTTCATCGAGGGCGTCTTGCTTAGCAAAGCGGCGAGTTTACTGGGCTGGATATTGTATTGATAGACAGACATGTTGCCTTGCTTGAGATTGCGGAACTCCTCACGCTTGCTCTCAACAACACTTTTGAATGTGGTGAGCTCTGAAATCTCGGCGGAACTCATCCCGGTAATGACCGACCTCCTCTGGAATCTTTGTATTCTGGTACCACTCGGCAACTTGGTCCTTGAGTTGAAGCGATGCAAACTTGACAAAGTCCTCAGGTCGACATTGCTACAATCAAAATGCTTGCGAGATGTCCACAAGCCAATCGTCGGCGTCTGTGGCCTCGACGAAGCTGAAAGACTTGACTGATTAGCGAGGCCCGGTGAGGAGTAGCAAAGTCACGGCTGATTGTTGCCTTGACCTTGATTTCCTTGATTGCCTTGCCCTGATGCGTTCTTGCAAGAGCTGCAAAATCATCGAGCATTGGCATTGGTGGCTGCCATGATAGCTTGCCGGGCCTCGGGAGGCGGAGGTGGAGGTGGAGGTTCGGTGATCCCCATCATTGCGATCCGGATTCAGGCCGCGTTGGCGGAGCCATCTGAAGAGGTGACATCCGTTAGCACTTGATGACAAATAGTCAAGTTGAATCAGCGGATAGAAATTGCAACATATAGTCTTCACAATAAACATTGAACAAGAATGAGCGAATGAATTCAAAGTTAACATCACCGTCCATTAAGGTGAGAAGCCACTTGATTAAGGTTGATGAAAAATAACAAAGTACCCTTTGGAACAAATAAGTGGTAAGATTACCCAATCACGAACCAAATATCTGCGGGAAGAAATGCTAGGAGCTACTTGAATCCCACCTATAAACTCCCAAAACTTTACGGTTATGCAATCGGTGTTGGGGATACGAGGGGACACAAATATATCACCCAAACTAACAATACCTAGATCCATTTGTATCCATCCGTCAACACATAACCAAGAAATCCTCGAAATCGTGTACCTCGACCTTGAAAACATCCGTTATACAAGTCATGGCAATACTCGAGCTACGCCCGATCTTTGGGTTATCAGGGTTATCTCACCAACAAGCTGCACAAAAGAGATTTCGATGTCGGCAAAACTCGGGTATTCGAACTATAGCGATAAAATTGTGGCGACAACACCTCGGAGCTCAACTCCCGGGACACTGCCACAACCCTAAATGTCGGGAGGCACCAAGAACAATGTTCTCGTCACAAAACCATCGAACGATCCCAAGATACCAGCGTGATCCTAAAAAAATTTAGTGAAATTTGAGGAGAGAAGAGTCAAAACTCTCGTCGGGATACCTCACCGAGGCGGCAGAAGGGACTGGGGAGTAAAAGAATCCTACTCTCCGATATATATAATCCTAAGACTCAAAACATTTTCCATTCTAGACTCAACAACGCATGACAAACAATCAAGTAGGGGGCTCCTAAGTCGGGAAGGCTCGATTACCAACATAGCGCCCTCGATGCGGCTATATCTCCCGTGTCGAGCACGACTTAGAGCATAACCGCATTGAAAGCAATGTCATAAGTGAGGTAATCTTCACACAACCATATGCAATGAGATGAAATGATCCTTTCCCTTTGAAAGGCAAAAATTTTGGATAAATTATCTTTGGGCCAAAAAATTGGAAAACTTAGGAAGAAATTAGGGGAAAAGAAAGAAATATTCCGAATAAAATTGGGGGAAAGCCGGAAGAAATCCCTTCCCCGGAAATCCGGGCCCCGGAAATTCCAGAATAAAGGCGAAGCCGGGCGGTGGCCTGGGCCTTGCTTCCGCGGAGCGGGCTTGGCGTGGCCGGGAGGGGCCGGCGAACCGGTGACCCCGAACAGCAGCCAGGGGCCCTGGCCGGGCCACCGGCAGGCCCCTGGCGCTCCAAGTGCGGGGCCCGATTTGCCGGTTGGCGGGCCGTGTCCGTCTGGTAGGGGATGAATTTTAAGGGTTTGGGTGAAAGGCCGGTTTAAGGCAGGGGAGGTGTTTAAATAGGCATAGAGGAGCTAGGAGGTCCAAATGAGGTGTAGTTTTCGCCCAATGATCGTGATCGAGCGATGGAGAGGGAAGTGACTTAGATGGGTTATTGGACTGTTTGAAGGGGTGTTGGGCTGCAACTTAAAGAGGCCCGAGGTGCGGTTAACGTTGGAGTACCAGGAGCTCCAAATGACCCGAAACTTGACGGTGGTCTGGGTGGGTATACCAAGGCCACTAGACAAACCTCGGTCCATTCCGAAGGTTTAGTACCGCTCCCGGAAAAAAAAAAAGGGCAGGGGAGATAAGTTGGGATTGCAAAAGCGGACGGGGAAAAATGCTGGAATCAAGAGGCGAACACGTTATGCAAATCGATGCACATGATGACATGATATAAAATGCATGACATGGACAAAATGCAAAATGAAGAAAAACCCAACCACGGAGGAATATCATATCACAATCACGAAAATGGCAAGAGTTGGAGTTACAAATATGGAAAGTTACTTGGGGTGTTACAACCTCCACCACTACAAGAGGATCTCGTCCGAGATCTAGGGGAAAAAGAACTCGGATATTGGAGCGGAGGTGATCCTCGCCTCCAGGTGGCTTCTCGGTTGAATGGTGTGACCACTTCACTTTCAGGAATTTGATTGACTTTTTGCGAGTCTTCCTCGGTTTCTTCAAGAATAACAGGGGGTGCTCATGATAAGAGATCTTCTTGAAGGTCAATTTCTTGAAGTTGATAGTGCGTTCGGGAGTCTTGAAGCACTTGCGGTTGTGACCCGTGAAACACATCGTTACGTTTGCAAAGTTGGATGGAAGCTCAAGTTGATAGGCGAGATCGCCTCTTTTGCCAATGATCTTGAAAGGACCCACGTATCTGGGCAAGCTTCCCTTTGATACCGAAGCGGCAGTGCCTTTCATTGGAGGCTGGAGGGGAGACATGGTCTCCGATTTCAAAAGCCACATCCGGTGCTTATCATCATAATAGCTCTTAAACGCGCGATTCGGTTTGAATTCTCACGAATGACTTTGCATTTCTTCCTTACGTGATCAAGTCATTGCCAAAAGTTGGCGTTCACCTTCTCGGACCAATTGAGAGAATGGACACTTTGCCATAGAAATTTCGAATGGGGCCTTGCCGAACTTCCGGAAGTGTTGTTGTAGGAGAACTTCGGCATATGGAAGACAATCTTCCCTTCATACGAAAGGAAATGACACAAGCCCGAGCATATCTTCAAGGATTTGATTAACTCGCTCAACGGCCCACTTGTTTGAGGATGGAAAGCTGTCTTTGAAGCGATGTTGGTGCCCATGGCCTTCGAAAAAATCCCAAAACTTGGAGGTAAAGATGCTGCCCCAGTCGAAGAGATCACTTGTGGAATGCCGTGCAAGGAGACAATCCGGAGGTGTAAGCTCGCCAAGCGAGCTCTTGTGATAGATTCTTTGATAGGAAGAAAATGAGCCACTTTAGTAAGCTTGTCAATGACAGCGAAATAGCATCATTTCCACGCTTGGACTTTGGAAATCCAGTCAGGTCCATTTCAATATGATCAAACTTCCATTCCGGAATAGCAAGAGGTTGGAGGAACCCGGCTGGTCTTTGGTGTTACCTTTCACTCTTTGCGGACATCACACTCATTCACGAATTGAGCAATTTCTCGCTTCATTCGAGTCCACCAATGGCCTTGAGATCTGGTACATCTTAGTACTTCGGGATGAATGGATAGAAGGAATTGAGCCTCGTTCATAATGACTTTTCTCAGATCACCCTTAGGAACCACAATCCGGTCCTCAAAGAAAAAGTATCTTTGTCATCCGGTGGAAGCACTTGTATTTGGAAATGCCCTTTCGATACCACGTTTCACCTTTTCACCATGGTATCGGAAGTTGAGCCTCCACGAATCTGATCTTCCAAAGTAGGAAGACTATGAGGTTGGCAAGAAAGCCTTGAGGAACAACTTGAAGATTCACTGCGGAAAGCTTCACAAAGATCCGGTTGGAAGGGCTTGAGGATTAAGCGTTGCGATAAGCCTTCTGCTCAAAGCATCTGCAATGCATTGGCCTTGCAAGGTATATTTCAATACTTGGGTTGTACTCTTGAATCATTTGACCCATCCAGGGCCTTAGGTTGAGGTTGGGCTGAGTGAAGATATACTTGAGACTCTTGGATCGGTGAAAATGTCCACTTTCCTTCCCAACAAGAGTTGTCTCCATGTTATCAATGCATGGACAGGCCAACTCAAGATCGTGAGTGGGGTAGTTCTTTTCTTGGGTTCAAGTTGGCGAGGTATAAGGCCACAACTCTCTTCTCTTGCATTAACACAGCAGAGACCTTGAAGAAAGCATCAGAAAAACTTGAATGGCTTGGATTCATCGGGGAGGTCAAGGGGGGGCTGTGGCGAGTTTCTCTTTGAGGTATTAAACAACTCACCTCGGGAGACCGGACATACTTCACGCTTGGAGGAGGTTGGAAAGAGGCTTTGCAATCTTGGAGAAATTCTCAAGAATCTTGACGGCAAGACCGCCGGACGTTGAAGGAAGGTTCCCAATTAAATTGCGGACACCTTCTCGGGATTAATGCGATACCCTTTGGGAGATGATATGACCAAGATAAAGCACTTCATCAAGCCAAAATTCACATTTGGAGAACTTAGCATAAATTGATACTCTGAGCTTGTCTAGCACCAATGAAAATGTTTGGCATGATCCTTCTTATTCTTGGAAAGACCAAAATATCATAAGATAGACCAAGGCAATTCATTGGTGTAGGGTTGAAGATGAAGTTCATCATCAGAGAATGTTGGAGGAGCTTGACAAGGCGAAAGACATGGAATATATTCATAAGAACCAAAGCTTTTCGAATGTTGTCTTGGGAATATCTTGTTCACGAATGAATCATTGATAAACCCATTGAAGGTCAAGCTTGGAGAACACTTTAGCACCTTTGAGTTGCTCGAAAAGCTCATTGATGTTGGGAAGTGGATACTTGTTCTTGATTGTCTTCTTATTCAATGGGCGGAATGTCGGCCAAAAGTCGGTCCGTGCCATCCTTCTTCGGACAAAAAAACCACAACCCCAAGGAGATGAACTTGGTCGATCAAACCAGGCGCTCTTGTTCATTGAGCTGCTTCTTCAATTCCTTCAGCTCATCGGTCCAAGCTTGTATGGGCGCTTGCAAGCGGGTTGATGCGGGCTCAAGATCGATACGAACTCAAGCGGCGATGAGGAGGCATCCGGAAGCTCTTACGGAAAGACATCTTGGTACTCACAAATGGTGGAATCGGAGATAGCATCAATTGCCCTTCTCATTGAGAGAAAACAACCGAATGGTTTCATCACGGCGGCATAGATGATCACATCATTAGAAGGTGAGTCAATTGAATTTCCCAGCACAATCAAAATGAGCTTTGTCTTTGAAAAAGATCCATTCGAGAATTAAGATCAATTCCAGTCACCAGAACCAATTGGTTTGGCAATCTATAATCCCCATCTTGATAGACATTGGAACCAAAACTTCAAATCATCTCCTTGGGAGAATACAATAGACAAGGTCTTGGCAAAACTTGATAACCAAATCATGCTTAACAAAAGGTCTTGAGATGAAAGAATGCGATGCACGATATCAAATAAGACTTTTGCGGGAATATCATTAAGCGGAAGATTACCCATTAATCACATGGAAGATTCCTCCGCGGCTGCATTCATCATATTCACCTTTGCAACTTGGGATTTGCTTGACCTTTGCATTCTTTGGAAGATTTCACCGGGAGGAGGGAAGGCGCCTTTGGTTGAAGCACTTGTTAGCATAGTGACCTTTCGACACTTGTTGCAAGTCACCTCGGAGGCGGAGGTGGTAAGGAGCACTTAACCTTGGAGCTTGAAATTAGACTTGTTGATAGCTTGGGTTGGGTGGGTGGGAAGATCCCCACTGAGTTCTTCTGGCGATAAGGGTGGCCAAGCGGAGGAGGAGGAAGGTAGAACCTTGCCTTGGCTGCCACTTGAGAGGAAGAAGAAACTGAACTGCATCCTGATTCTCTTCTTAGAAGCCTCACATTTGAGCTGGGCAGCTTCTTGCTTGATGCCATGTTGTAGAATTATCATACTTTTACGGCCCAAAAAGCACAAGAGCTAATTGCAGATCTTCTCCGAGACCACCTCGAATTGATAGATCATACTCTTTTCATCAGTCGTCTTGCTTAGCAAAGCGGGAGTTTAAGGAACTGGATATTGTATTGATACAGACATGTTTCCTTGCTTGAGATTGGGAACTCCTCCGCTTGCTCTCAACAACACTTTTGAATGTGGTGAGCTCCTAAAATCTCGTGGAACTCATCCCGGTAATGACCCGACCTCCTCTGGAATCTTTGTATTCTGGTACCACTTTCGGCCTTGGTCCTTGAGTTGAAGCGATGCAAACTTGACAAAGTCCTCGGTTACATTGCTACAATCAAAATGCTTCGATGTCCACAAACCAATTCGGCCTGGGCCTCGACCGGCCCGAAACTTGACTGATTAGCGAGGGCCCGGAAGTAGCAAAGTCCGGTGATTGTTGCCTTGACCTTGATTTCCTTGATTTCCTTGCCCCAAGTGCGTTCTTGCAAGATTGCAAAATCATCCGAGCATTGGCATTGGTGGCTGCCATGATAGCTTGCCGGAGCCTCCCGGGAGGCGGAGGTGGAGGTGGAGGGTTGGTGATCCCCATCATTGCGATCCGGATTCGGGGCGTTGGCGGAGCCATCTGAAGGGTGACATCCGTTAGCACTTGATAGACAAATAGTCAAGTTGAATCAACGGATAGAAATTGCAACATATAGTCTTCACAATAAACATTGAACAAGAATGAGCGAATGAATTCCAAAGTTAACATCACCCGTCCATTAAGGTGAGAAGCCACTTGATTAAGGGTTGATGAAAAATAACAAAATTAAACCCTTGGAACAAATAAGTGGAAGGTTACCCAATCCGAACCAAATATCTGGGGAAGAAATGCTAGGGCTACTTGAATCCCACCTAAAACTCCCAAAACTTTACGGTTATGCAATCGGTGTTGGGGATCTGGGGGACACAAAATATATCACCCAAACTAACAATACCTAGATCCATTTGTATCCATCCGTCAACACATAACCAAGAAATCCTCAAATCGTGTTACCTTGAAAAACATCCGTTATACAAGTCATGGCAATACTCAGGCTGCGATCTTGGGTTATCGGGTTATCTCACCAACAAGCCAAAAGAGATTTCGATGTCGGCAAAACTCAGGTATTCGAGGAACTGGCGATAAAATTGTGGCGACAACACCTCGGGCTCAACTCCCGGGACAACCACAACCCCTAAATGTCGGGAGGCACCAAGAACAATGTTCTCGTCACAAAACCATCGGAGCGATCCCAAGATACCCGTGATCCTAAAAAAAATTTAGTGAAATTTGAGGGAGAAAGTAAAACTCTCGTCGGGAACCCTCACGGAGGCGAAGAAGGGAAGGGGTAAAAGAATCCTACTCTCCGATATATATAATCCTAAGACTCAAAACATTTTCCATTCTAGACTCAACAATGACAAACAACCAAGTAAGGGGGCTCCTAAGTGGGAAGGCTCGATTACCAACATGCGCCCTCGATCGGCTATATCTCCCGTGTGGGAGCCCGACTTAGAGATCCGCATTGAAAGCAATGCCAAAGTGAGGTAATCTTCACACAACCATTAATACATAAGGAAAGAGATACATAGTTGGCTTACGTTAGCCACTTCACAGTTACATAAATAAACATCCATCATTGGAGTACACTCAAGGTCCGACTACGGAACCAAAAAAAAGAAGATACCCCAAATGCTAACGGATCCCGATCGTCCCAAGCTGGGCACCACTACGATCATCAGGAAAAGACACATAGTAACGACCACGTTCCTCGTCGAACTCCCACTTGAGCTGGGTTCGTCCCTGCTTTGGCATCAGGAACACTGCAACTGTTTTGGTAGAATCTTGAGTCAGGGGACTCACAATCTCACCCGCGAGATCAAGACTATTTAAGCTTATAGGAAGGACGGAGTTTAAGGTGGAGCTGCTGCAAGCACAAATATGGTGGCTACTTTACCAAAAAAGGGAGAAGAAGCAAAGCCGCAGCGTGAAACTAAGCGATCAAAAGTGATCTGAACTACTTACGTCGGACATAACTCCAACACCGTGTTCACTTCCGGACTCCAAGAAGAGACCATCCGGTTACACCGATTGATGTGTATTTTATTGAGGTCAACCGGGTTTTCTACAACGGACATTAACAAATTCCCATCGCCTCCTAACAGAGCACGGCTTTGAAAGATAATACCCTCGGGGTGTCCCAACAACCCATTATAAGCTCTCACGGTCCGAAGGATATTCCTTCTAGGGAAGACCCGATCAATCTCGGAATCCCGGACTACAAGACATTTGGCAACAATAAAACAAGACCAGCCAAAAGCCACCGGAGTGTGCCGACAAATCCCGATAGGAGCTGCATATCTCGTTCTCGGGGCACACGGATGGGCAAGGCGTGGGTTGGCATACACCCTGGATTCCCGAAGGAACCGGACCTGCGCCGGGTTGGGCCCGGCACCGAAGAACCCGGTGGGGTTTAAAAAAAATGACCCTCGGGCTCCACGAAAACCGGGGAAAAAACTTGGGTGGCAAATGGTAAAACCAAAGTTGGGCCTTCTTTAGAGTCTTATTCAAAGCGAATGTCAAGGGGTCCCATAAATCACCCAACCGTGTAAGAACCGAAATCAAGGAACATAACACGGTATGGCGGAAACTAGGGTGGCAAAGTGGAACAAAACACCGGGCATAAGGCCGAGCCTTCCACCCTTTACCAAGTATATAGATGCATTAATTATAGCAGATATATATTGTGATATCCCAACAAGTAAACATGTTCCAATAAGGAACAACATCTCCATGTTCAACAAGGAACAAACTTCACTTCCGCAACTAAAGCGCTATAAGATGAAAAGCGGTAACATAGCCAATCAGCGGTTTGCTAGGAAAGGATGGTTAAGGGGCTGACATGGCAATATGGGTGGCATGATATAGCAAGTGGTAGGCATCGCAGCATAGGCATAGCAAAAAGCGAGCAACTAGCATAGCAAAGATAGAAGTGATTTGGGTATGGTCATCTTGCACGCAATGTTCTCGAGTTGTCGAAAAGCTTGATCCTCTGGCGTTCTCAACAGGTTCCTCGTTCACGTCTTCTCGGCTCTACCCAAAGCAAGAACACAAAAAAGGAACCACAATAAATCACGGTGCAATGCACAAGCAACATGATGCAAAACATGACATGATATCGAGAATGTGATATGCAATGCGTATCGGCGCTCGGGAAAGGAAAAATGAACCAGGCATCAACCAAACCAAGTATGCCCTGGAAAGATGAGATGATTTGGTTGAAATCGAAAGTATGCCCTGGAAAGATGAGATGATTTCGGTTGAAATCGATATAAAGATCAGGAATCGGATGCATGGTTTGGAAATGACAAGCAAAACAAGAATGGCACAAATCTGCCATTAACAGCATGATGCCACTTAGCAAGCAACAAGAAATTAAGCCTGCACCCAAGCGTACCAACAAAGTATATGGCAGTGATCTACACAAGATGCTTGACAAAAGATGAACACTGAGCTTGGCTAAATCACATCATAACAGGTTCAAACAAGCATGGAAAAGTGCACAAAATATCGAAATTTGGACATGGCAAAAACAGCATCGGTAGCAATGTTCAAGCAAAGAAAACTACATGCTACAGGAACTTATAATAGCAAAACAAGGCATGGCATGAATCTACTCAAAGAATAGAACAAAAGTCCCTTATGACCATAAGCCAAAAGGATCAGAAAATATAGTAACACCCATGTCAATATTGAAATTAGTTAACAGATTCAACAACATGGCATGTCAAAAACTGATAACAAGGTAGGCATGTTAACAAGCCAATGCACTCACTACAGAGCCTTATATGATAAACTAAGCATACATACATCAAAAGACATGGCATAGAAGACATACATTGGCAAGAACAATAACATAGCATACATGGATCAACCACAACAACCTAGGAAAAATTGAATAACATGTAAACAATCTGGGAAACATTTGATAGCAAAAGTAGAGCTCGATTGACTCAAGTATGGCACTCCATAATTGCAAACCAAAGGCATGGATGGATAGAGCAAGACATGTAGAACAAAACATCCTTACTGAAGTATCTAAAAATATGCATGGATCTCTTGGTAGCATCAAGTTAACATGGCATCAAAATATCAACAAAAGCAGTTTGAAAACCAACATCGGGACACCTACTTTGCATGCTTGTGCTAGTCACCACATAGATCACAAAAATACATGGCATACACCCCTGGAAATATGGCATGGCATATTTACAAAACACATGTAGGACTCAAATTCATAGGGTGCACACATCAATCATGGCAAAATAACAAAAGTGCAAGTTTTAAAACGAAACTAACATCCATAGCCCTCTTCTAACAGCGGGCATCAAGATGAGCTCAAATGAAAATGATGCAATGGAGATGAAATGATCTACTCTTCGGAAAAACATTTTGATATATTATCTGGCATAAAATGGAGCTACAAATGCAAAAGGGTTACCTTCGTTGAAAATCCGAAATATTCCCGAAAATTCCCTTCCGTGGGCCCCGGGGCGGCAGGGTAAGCGGGGCCCGGGGGCCGGCCCCAGGCCGGCGGGCCAGGGCCGGGGGGCCTGCCCATTTGGGTGGACCCGGGCCGGGGCCAGCCCCGGAGGCGGGCCCGGAGGAGGAGGTGTTTAAATAGGCATAGAGGGAGCTAGGAGAGTCCAAATGAGGTGTAGTTTTTGCCCACCGATCGGTCGAGCGAAGGAAAATGGGTGACTTAGATGGGTTATTGGACTGTTTTGAAGGGGTGTTGGGCTGCAACCAAAAGAGGCCTTTTGGAGTCCGGTTAACCGTTGGAGTACCAAGCGGCTCCAAATGAAAACTTGACGGTGGTTCTGGTGGTATACCAAGACCACTAGACAAACCTCGGTCCATTGGAAGGTTTAGCCCGCTCCGGAAAAAGCGTAAAGGGGCGCCGGGAGATAAGTCGGGGATTGCAAAAGCGGACAGGGAAAAATGCCGGAATCATGGGGCGAACCGTATGCAAATCGATGCACATGATGACATGATATAAAATGCATGACATGGACAAAATGCAAAATGAAGAAAAAACCCAAACCCGGAGGAATATCAATACAATGCCGAAAATGGCAAGAGTTGGAGTTACAAATATGGAAAGTTACTTCGGGGTGTTACACTTTGATACCGAATCGATGGGTTCCCTTCAAAGGAGTAACCCGGGTAACCTTCTCGCCAATTTCCAAAGCCATAGGCTTATGCTTGGATCATATTGGTCTTTTGGCGAATTGGGCTTTTTCAATTTTCCGAATAAGGAACGCTCTTACCTTCTGGATCATATCCGGGCCAAAGTTGTCTCCCGGTTTGACCAGTTAAGGCGTTAAACATTTCCGTCCATAAAGAACTTGAAAGGGCTTTGCCCAAGCGGCAATAACTATTGTTATGGAACTTGGCGAATGGAAGGCATTTCTCCCAATTCATGCGAAAGAGATGTGAAGCTTCGAAGCATATCCTCTAATTTGATTGACTCGTTCTACAACCACTTGATTGAGGATGGAAGGGTTGCTAAAAAGGAGTTCCCATAGGTTTTGGAAACTTTCCCAAAATCGAGAGGTGAAGAGACTTCCCAATGCAGTTAATCTCCAATGGAACACCATGAAGAGACACTATTAGAGATGTACAAATCAGCTAGCTGGCTAGCGGTTTATACTCTCACGAATGGGTAGGAAGTGGGCTACTTTGGAAAGGCGATAAACGAAGATAGCATTATTCCCCCTCTTGGTCTGGGAAACCCGGAATGAAATCCATACCGATTTTATCCCATTTCCATTCGAATTTCCAAAGGTTGAAGGGTACCGGCAGGCCGTTGATGCCTGCTTTAACTTTCGGCGAGGGCGTCGCAATTAGCAATGTATTGAGCGATTTTCTCTTCATCCTAGTCCCCAAAAACCTCGGCGTGGTCTTGATACATTTTAGTACTACCGGGATGAATGGTGAGAGGAGAGTCATGAGCTTCCTTAAGGATCAATTGCCGTGCTTTGTTTCTTGGGAACCACCAGCGGTTTTCAAAGAAACACCTCGTTCATCTATGGAAAGAAACATAGCAGCTCCGCTAGCAATGTTCTCCTTGATCAAGATATCCCTCTATCATCTTTGGCGAGCAGCTATGATTCGATCCGTAAGGTTAGGTTTGCCACCCGGGTGGAAAGGAATCCTCGAGGAACAATGTGAAGGTTAAACACGAAATTCCTCGTGGAGAAATGGTTGACTTTGTTGTAACATCAGGTTATTCAATAAATTTCGACTTAGTCGTCACCATGACATTAGCTTTGCACAGGGTGTAAGATATTCCTAAGTCGTGTCTGTAATCAACTCGACCCCGTCTTTTGAGATTCAAATCCGGTTGGGTGAAGATATATTTCAGACTTTGGTGATCGGTTTAGATTTCATGGATTACCAAGAAAGGTAATGTCGCCAGGTTTTGAGTGCATGAACCCCTGCTGCAAGCTCTAGATCGGTGTGGGATAGTTATCCTCATGTGGGCCTTTAGCCAGAAAGCGTAGGCAATCACATGACGATCTTGCATGAGTATGCAACCTAGTCCTTGTCGGCGTCGCAATAGATAATAAAGTCCTTAGAAAAAATCTGGTGGAACAAATGCGGGAGATGTCGGGCGTCTTTTGGTTCTGAAACTGAACCCTTTGGCGTCCATTGAACCTTTATCTTTCTTGAGGAGTTTGGTTAGAGGTTTAGCAACTTTAGAAATTCTCCGGCGGCGGCAATAGCTTCGCTAAACCGAAAACTCGAACCTTTGACCGATTCGGTGGAGTCCGATCAGGGCGGCTTGAACTTCCTTCGGGATTGACAGCAATGCCCTTACCGAGATTACATGGCCTAGATAGGTCACTTTTGGTAACGAATTCACACTTAGAGAATTTGGCATAAAGGCGGTGCTCTCGAAGTTTCATCAATACTAGTCGTAGATGTTAGGCATGTTCTTCCTCATTCTTGGAGTAGATGAGTATATCATCGAGGTATACCGACAATTTATCCAAATACTCCATGAAGATTGAGTTCATTAACCGAGAGAAGGTGGCTGGAGCATTGGTTAAACCGAAGGACATGACGGTGTACTCGTATTGGCCATAGCGAGTAACAAAGGCCGTTTAGGAATGTCCCGTTCTTGATTTTGATTTGATGGTAGCCCAACCTCAAATCCCTCTTGGAAAAAGGCGAGGATCCAGCGAGCTGATCATCTGATCGTTGATCTGAGGCGGATACTTGTTCTTGATAGTGACCAAATTGCGGTCGGTAATCCACAACCATCGATCCGTACCATCCTTCTTCTTGTGAAGAGGCGGGGCAAGCCCATGGAGATGAACTAGGGCGGATGAAACCTTTTGCAAGGAGTCATCGAGTTGTTTCTTAAGTTCAGCTAGTTCTAGGGGTGCCATCTTATAAGGTCTTCTAGAAATTGGGGCGGTTCGGGAACAAGATCTATCACGAACTTCGACATCCTGTCGGGTGGAACACTGGCAGTTCCTCTGAAAGACATCAGAAATCACGGACTACGGAATATCTTGAGTGCGGAAGGGGTTGGCATTTAAGGAGTAAAGCTGGCGTTTGACACTCGGGTTAAAACATTAAGCTGTCTTGCCGAAGGATGGGTGAGCTGAACAGTTCTAGTAGAGCAATCAATCTTAGCGTAATGGGCTGACATCGTCCATACCCAAGATGATGTTTATGTCGAGGACTTGAGAGCTATTAGAAGCAAGAAAGACTAATTTGTCGACAAAATTTCATTCCCATGACTTATTCTAGAGGTTTGCCATCTAGAACCGAGTATAATTTCCATGGAGGTATGCATGTCACGAGAATGTGGTGTTGTGCATCGAGCATAGCTCTCGAAATAAATGAATGAGATGCTCGGTATCAAAAAGACGATTGCGGATGGCAATTAACAAGGGCGTTAGAAACGGCGTTGGGATCCTCATAAGTTTCTTGGCGAAACATAGTTGGCGTGGCCACGGCGTGGCGGCTAGTTTAACATAGAGCACCTTTCCTTTGGCTTGCCAGAGAACTTTCCAACGGGGGTTGTTTTGGGGACACTCACGGATGTAGTGG
>JAHIAM010003774.1:0-29507 GCA_021605205.1 Aegilops longissima
CTAAGCTACGAGTCAAGGGTGAGTTTGCATCTACATACCACTTGTAGATCGCGTGCAGGCGTTCGAGGCGGTGATGATGAGTCGTACTCGGCGTGATTCAGATCACCGATGACCAAGTGCTGAGCGGACAGCACCTCGCGTTCAACACACGTGCAGTGCGGGTGGCGTCTCCTCCGTCTTGATCCAGCAAGGAGGAAGGAGAGGTTGAGAAGACAACTCCACCGGCAGCACGGCGGTGTGATGATGGTGGAGAAGCGATACTCGGCAGAGGCCGCCGAGCACACAACGGAGGAGGAGAGGTGTTGGGGAGGGAGGGCTGCGCCTTGGCTTGGGTGCGGCTGCCCTCCCCTCACCCCTCTATTTATAGGGGGAAGGGAGAAGGGGGCCGGCCCCTCTAGATGCATCTAGAGGCGTGACCAGGGAGGGAACTTGCCCCCAAGCAAGGCGCCCCTCTAGGGTTCCCCCTCAACCCTAGGCGCAAGGGCCCAAGGGAGGGTGCGCCCAGCCACGGGGCTGGCTCCTCTCCACGCAGCCCAAGTGGCCCCAGGAGGTGGCCCCTCCAGTGGACCTCGGAACCCTTCGGTGACCCGTACAATACCGATATGCCCGAAACTTTTCGGTGTCCGTTTGACAACTTCCCATATATAAATCTTTACCTCCGGACCCTTCGGAACTCCTCGTGGCGTCAGGGATCTCATCAGGGACTCGAACAACATTCGGTAATCACATACAAGTCTTCCTAATAACCCTAGCGTCACCGAACCTTAAGTGTGTAGACCCTACGGGTTGGAGACATCGTGAACATGACCGAGGCGGCTCTCGGTCAATAACCAACAGCGGGATCTGGATACCCATGTTGGCTCCCACATGCTCCTCGATGATGTCATCGGATGAACCACGATGTCGAGATTCAAGCAACCCGTATACTATTCCCTTTGTCGATCGGTATGTTACTTGCGAGACTTCGATCGTCGGTATCCCAATACCTCGTTCGGTCTCGTTACGGCAAGTCACTTTACTCATACCGTAATGCATGATCCGTGACGGACACTTGGTCACTTTGAGCTCATTATGATGATGCACTACCGAGTGGGCCCAATGATACCTCTCCGTGTCGGAGTGACAAATCCATCTCGATCCGTGTCAACCAGAGACACTTTTGGAGATACCTATAATGCACCTTTATAGTCACCCGATTCGTTGTGGCGTTTGGTACACCAAAGCACTCCTACGGTATCCGGGAGTTACGATCTCATGGTCTAAGGAATAGATACTTGACATTGAAAGCTCTAGCAAAATGAACTACGATCTTGTGCTATGCTTAGGATTGGGTCTTGTCCATCACGTCATTCTCCTAATGGCGTGATCCCGTTATCAATGACATCCAATGTCCATAGTCACGAAACCATGACTATCTATTGACCAACGAGCTAGTCAACTAGAGGCTCACTAGGGGCGTATTGTGGTCTATGTATTCACACATGTATTACGATTTCGGATAATACAATTATAGCATGAATAAAGACAATTATCATGAACAAGGAAATATAATAATAATGCTTTTATTATTGCCTCTAGGGCATATTTCCAACAGTCTCCCACTTGCACTAGAGTCAATAATCTAGTTACATTGTGATGAATCGAACACCCATAGAGTTACGGTGTTGATCATGTTTTGCCCGCGGAAGAGGTTTAGTCAGCGGATCTGCGACATTCAGATCCGTATGCACTTTACAAATTTCTATGTCTCCATCTTGAACATTTTCACGGATGGAGTTGAGCGGCGCTTGATGTGCTGGTCTTCTTGTGAAACACTGGGCTCCTTGGCAAGTGCAATAGCTCGGTGTTGTCCGAGAAGAGTTTGATCGGCCCGACGCATTGGGTATGACTCCTAGGTCGGTGATGAACTCCTTCACCCAAATTGCTTCATCGCTGCCTCGAGGCTGCCATGTACTCCGCTTCACATGTAGATCCGCCACGGCGCTGCTTGCAGCTGCACCAGCTTCTTGCTCCACCATTCAACATATACCGTATCCGGTTTGTGACTTAGAGTCATCGGATCGTGTCGAAGCTAGCATCGGCGTAACCCTTCTGACGAGCTCTTCGTCACCTCCATAAGCGAAACATGTCCTTTGTCCTTTTCGGTACTTTAGGATATTCTTGACCGCTGTCGGTGTTCCTTGCGGGATTACTTTGGTATCTTCCTACCAAACTTACGGCAAGGTTTACATCAGTGCAGTACACAGCATGGCATACATAATAGATCCTATGGCTGAAGCATAGGGATGACACTCATCTCTTCTTTATCTTTTGCCGTGGTGGGCATTGAGCTGAGCTCAATCTCACACCTGCGATCTGAGGCAAGAACCCTTTCTTGGACTGATCCATTTTGAACTTCTTCAAAATCTTATCAAGGTATGTGCTTTGTGAAAGACCTATGAGGCGTCTCGATCTATCTCTATAGATCTTGATGCCTAATATATAACAACTTCTCCAAGGTCCTTCATTGAAAACACTTATTCAAGTAGGCCTTAATGCTGTCCAAGAATTCTATATCATTTCCCATCAAAAGTATGTCATCTACATATAATATGAGAAATGCTCTGAGCTCCCACTCACTTTCTTGTAGCATGAGGCTTCTCCATAAGTCTGCATAAACTAAGCGCTTTGATCATCTCATCAAAGCGAATGTTCTAACTCGAGATGCTTGCACCAGCCCATAAATGGATCATTGGAGCTTGCATACTTTGTCGACATTCTTAGGATCGACAAAACCTTCGGCTGCATCATATACAACTCTTCCTTAAGATAACCGTTAAGGAATGCTGTTTTGGCGTCCATCGCCATATCTCATAATCATAGTATCGGCAATTGCTAACATGATTGGACGGACTTAAGCTTCGCTACGGGAGAGAAAGTCTCATCGTAGTCAATCCCTTGAACTTGCCGATAACCCTTAGCGACAAGTCGAGCTTTATAGATGGTGACATTACCATCGCGTCCGTCTTCTTCTTAAAGATCCATTTGTTTTCTATCGCTCGCCGATCATCGAACAAGTCGGTCAAAGTCCATACTTTGTTTTCATACATGGATTCTATCTCGGTTTCATGGCTTCTAGCCATTTGTTGGAATCTGGGCCGCCATCGCTTCTTCATAGTTCGAAGGTTCACGTTGTCTAACAACATGATTTCCGGGGACAGGGTTGCCGTACCACTGCAGTGCGGAGCGTGTCCTTGTGGACCTCTGAGTTCGGTAGCAACTTGATCCGAAGTACCTTGATCATCATCATTAATTTCCTCTTGAGTTGGTGTAGGCATCACAGGAACATTTTCTGAGCTGCACTACTATCTGTTCAAGAGGTAGTACTTCATCGAGTTCTACTTTCCTCCACTTACTTCTTTCGAGAGAAACTCTTTTCGAGAAAGGATCCGTTCTTGGCAACAAAGATCTTGCCCTCGGATCTTAAGTAGAAGGTATACCCAATGGTTTCCTTAGGGTATCCTATGAAAGCGCATTTTTCCGACTTGGGTTCGAGCTTTTCAGGTTGAAGTTTCTTGACATAAGCATCGCATCCCCAAACTTTTAGAAGCGACAGCTTAGGTTTCTTCCCAAACCATAATTCATACGGTGTCGTCTCAGCGGTTTAGGCGGTGCCCTATTTAAAGTGAATGTAGCTGTCTCTAGGCGTATCCCCAAAATGATAGCGGTAAATCGGTAAGAGACATCATAGACCGCACCATATCTAATAGAGTGCGATTACGACGTTCGGACACACCGTTCTGTTGAGGTGTTCGGGCGGCGTGAGTTGTAAACGATTCCACATTTTCTTAAGTGTGTACCAAATTCGTGACTTAAATATTCTCCTCCACGATCCGATCGTAAGAATTTTATCTTTCGGTCACGTTGATTCTCTACTTCATTCTGAAATTCCTTGAACTTTTCAAAGGTCTCGGACTTGTGTTTCATCAAGTAGACATACCCATATCTACTCAAGTCATCTGTGAGTGAGAACATAACGATATCCTCCATGAGCCTCAACGCTCATTGGACCGCACACATCGGTATGTATGATTTCCAACAAGTTGGTTGCTCGCTCCATTGTTCGGAGAAGCGGAGTCTTGGTCATCTTGCCCATGAGGCATGGTTAGCATGTGTCAAATGATTCATAATCTAGAGACTCCAAAGTCCATCAGCATGGAGCTTCTTCATGCGCTTGACACCAATGTGACCAAAGGCGGCGATTGCCACAAGTATGTGGGACTATCGTTATCAACTTTACATCTTTTGGTATTCACGCTATGAATATGTGTAACATTACGCTCGAGATTCATTAAGAATAAACCATTGACCATTGGAGCATGACCATAAAACATATCTCTCATATAAATAGAACAACCATTATTCTCGGTTTAAATGAGTAGCCATCTCGCATTAAGCGAGATCTAGATACAATGTTCATGCTCAAACTTGGCACCAAATAACAATTATTAAGGTTCAAAACTAATCCCGTAGGTAAATGTAGAGGTAGCGTGCGGCGGCGATCACATCGACTCTGGAACCATTCCGGGCGCGCCGTCACCTCGTCGCCGCCGGTCTCCGCTTATTCGCAGCTCTGCTGTGAGTTACAAATATGAACAGCGGCACGGTATCAAATACCGGGAGTTACTACAGTCTTGGTAAGGTACACATCAATTACATGTATATCAAATATACCTTTAGTGTTGCGGCCTTCTTATCCGCTAAGTATTTGGGGCAGTTCCGCTTCGGTGACCCTTCCTTGCAATAAAAGCACTCGGTCTCGGGCTTGGGTCCATTCTTTGACTTCTTCCGGCAACTTGCTTGCAGGCGCGGCAACCTCCTTGCCGTCCTTCTTGAAGTTCTTCTTACCCTTGCCCTTCTTAAACTTAGTGGTCTTATTGACCATCAACACTTGATGTTCTTTCTTGATTTCAACCTCTGCTGACTTGACATTGAAAATACTTCAGGAATGGTCTTCACCATCCCCGCATATTGTAGTTCATCACGAAGCTCTTGTAGCTTGGTGGGGCGGTGAAGGATTCTATCAATGACCGCCTCGTCAGGAGGTTAATTTCCAGTGGGACGGGCGGTTGTGCAACTCAGACATTTTGAGTATGTGCTCCTTGTGAACTGTTTTCCTCCATCTTACAACTATAGAACTTGTCGGAACTTCATATCTCGACCGGGCATGAGCTTGGAAAACTAGTTTCAGCTCTTGAACATCTCATATGCTCCGTGTTGCTCAAAAGCGCTTTTGGAGCCCGGTTCTAAGCTGTAAAGCATGCCGCCTTGAGCGAGGAGTAATCATCGATGCGTGTGCCAAGCGTTCAAATCGTCTTGGTCTTTGGGAGAGCAGGTGGGTCACCTAGCGGTGCTTCTAGGACATATGCCTTCTTGGCAGCTATGAGGATGATCCTCGGGTTCGGACCCAGTCCGTATAGTTGCTGCCATCATCTTTCAGCTTGGTTTTCTCTAGGAGCAGCGTTGAAGTTCATGTTGACATGGCGTTGGCCATTTGATCTACAAGACATATTTTGCAAAAGTTTTAGACTAAGTTCATGATAATTAAGTTCATCTTAATCAAATTATTGAATGAACTCCCACTCAGATTTGACATCCCTCTAGTCATCTAAGTGTTACGATCCGAGTCGACTAGGCCGTGTCCGATCATCACGTGAGACGGACTAGTCATCGTCGGTGAACATTCTCATGTTGATCGTATCTTCTATCGACTCGTGTTCGACCTTCGGTCTCCGTGTTCGAGGCCATGTGCGTACATGCTAGGCTCGTCAAGTTAACCCTAAGTGTTTTGCATGTGTAAAACTGTCTTACACCGTTGTATGTGAGCGTAAGGATCTATCACACCCGATCATCACGTGGTGCTTGAAGCAACGAACTTTAGCAGCGGTGCAGTTAGGGAGAACACTTCTTGAAATTGTTGTAAGGATCATCTTATTTACTACCGTCGTTCTAAGTAAACAAGATGCATAAAACATAATAAACATCACATGCAATTATATAAAGTAGTGACATGATATGGCCAATATCATATAGCTCCTTTGATCTTCATCTTGAGGGCTCCATGATCATCTTGTCACCGGCATGACACCATGATCTCCATCATCATGATCTCCATCATCGTGTCTTCATGAAGTTGTCCGCCAATGACTACTTCTACTTCTATGACTAACGTGTTTAGCAATAAAGTAAAGTAGTTTACATGGCGTTCTTCAATGACACATGAGGTCATACAAAATAAAGACAACTCCTATGGCTCCTGCGGTTGTCATACTCATCGACATGCAAGTCGTGATTCCTATTACAAGAACATGATCTCATACATCACAATATGTCATTCATCATTCATCACAACTTGGCCATATCACATCACATGACAATTGCTGCAAAAACAAGTTAGGCGTCCTCTAATTGTTGTTGCATCTTTTACGTGGCTGCAATTGGGTTCTAGCAAAACGTTTTCTTACCTACGAATAACCTGGCGTGATTTTGTCAACTTCTATTTACCCTTCATAAGGACCCTTTTCATCGAATCCGCTCCAACTAAAGTGGGAGAGCGAGACACCCCTTGACCACCTTATGCAACTAGTGCATGTTAGTCGGTGGAACCGGTCTCACGTAAGCGTCGTGTAAGGTTGGTCGGGCGCTTCATCCCACAATACCGCGGAAGCAAGATAAGACTAGTAGCGGCAAGCAAGTTGACAAGATCTCGCCCACAACTAAATTGTGTTCTACTCGTGCAATAGAGAACTACGCATAGACCTAGCTCATGATGCCCTTTGTTGGGGAGCGTTGCGAAAATTAAAATTTTTCCTACGGTTTCACCAAGATCCATCTATGAGTTCATCTAAACAACGAGTCAAGGGAGTGAGTTTGCATCTACATACCACTTGTAGATCGCGTGCGGGCGTTCGAGGGGCGGTGATGATGGAGTCGTACTCGGCGTGATTCGGATCACCGATGACCAAGTGCTGAGCGGACAGCACCTCCGCGTTCAACACACGTGCAGTGCAGGTGGCGTCTCCTCCGTCTTGATCCAGCAAGGAGGAAGGAGAGGTTGAGAAGACAACTCCACCGGCAGCACGGACGGCGTGATGATGGTGGAGAAGTAGTACTCAAGCGGGGCTTCTCCGAGCACACAGCGGAGGAGGAGAGGTGTTGGGGAGGGAGGGCTGCGCCTTGGCTTGGTGCGGCTGCCTCCCTCACCCCTCTATTTATTGGGGGAAGGGAGAAGGGGCGGCCCTCTAGATGCATCTAGAGGCGGTGACCAGGGAGGAACTTGCCCCCCAAGCAGGCGCCCCTCTAGGGTTCCCCCTCAACCCTAGGCGCAAGGGCCCAAGGGAGGTGCGCCCAGCCACCGGGGCTGGCTCCTCCCCACGCAGCCCAAGTGGCCCCAGGAGGTGGCCCCTCCGGTGGACCTCGGAACCCTTCCGGTGACCCGTACAATACCGATATGCCCGAAACTTTTCCGGTGTCCGTTTGACAACTTCCCATATATAAATCTTTACCTCCGGACCCTTAGGAACTCCTCGTGACGTCAGGATCTCATCAGGGACTCGAACAACATTCGGTAATCACATACAAGTCTTCCTAATAACCTAAGCGTCACGAACCTTAAGTGTGTAGACCCTACGGGTTGGAGACATCTGAACATGACCGGGGCGCTCTCGGTCAATAACCAACAGCGGGATCTGGATACCCATGTTGGCTCCCACATGCTCCTCGATGATGTCATCGGATGAACCACGATGTCGAGATTCAAGCAACCCGTATACCATTCCCTTTGTCGATTCGGTATGTTACTTGCCGAGACTTCGATCGCCGGTATCCCAATACCTCGTTCGGTCTCGTTACCGGCAAGTCACTTTACTCGTACCGTAATGCATGATCCGTGACCGGACACTTGGTCACTTTGAGCTCATTATGATGATGCACTACCGAGTGGGCGGTGATACCTCTCCGTGTCTGGGTGACAAATCCTGTCTCGATCCGTGTCAACCCGCAGACACTTTCGGAGATACTGTAATGCACCTTTATAGTCACCCGATTCGTTGTGGCGTTTGGTACACCAAAGCACTCCTACGGTATCCGGGAGTTACACGATCTCATGGTCTAAGGAATAGATACTTGACATTGAAAAGCTCTAGCAAAGCGAACTACGATCTTGTGCTATGCTTAGGATTGGGTCTTGTCCATCACGTCATTCTCTAATGGCGTGATCCGTTATCAACGACATCCAATGTCCATAGTCGAGAAACCATGACTATCTATTGACCAACGAGCTAGTCAACTAGAGGCTCACTAGGGGCGTATTGTGGTCTATGTATTCACACATGTATTACGATTTCCGGATAATACAATTATAGCATGAATAAAGACAATTATCATGAACAAGGAAATATAATAATAATGCTTTTATTATTGCCTCTAGGGCATATTTCCAACAACAGTTCTACTCTTCCTCACCGGAGACCGCACCTTCACTTCTTGGGTCTTGAACCCCGCCCCCGTACATAGAGATCGCAGATGGAGGATGTCGGTCGCTGTCGTAGAATAGGTTTAGGGTCGGGTTTCTTTTATTTTTTTGTCCTATAAAAGTTTGAAATGTCATGAAAATCTACCGTCTTTGCATTAATCTCGGCCGGTGTATATGAACTTTTACAATAATATAGTATATTGTAGGAGTGCTAGCAAGATGCCCGTGCGTTGCACGGAAGATCAAGATCTTGTGGGAGAAAAGGATGAACGAGGGAAGGCCTTATCTGCAAATGTGGAGAGGAGTGCGGCTAAATTGTCATAGTTTCCTTCCTATCCGTTAGATATAGATCGGACAGCCTATATTGCAGGATGACAGGCACACCATCATCACCAACTCTAATTTTTATTGAACCGAGACAAAGCTAACATGCGAAGTAAAATAAACACATAGGTTCTATACATACACAATTTATCTTAGGCACTCCAATAGTACGTCCACTACACATTCACGCATTTCCCATCTTTCTACTTCTACGGGAACCTATGAAAGGGTTAACGTAAATTGCCTCTCTCTCTCTCCTCCCCAGATTTCATGGTGGTGGGCCCCTTCCTCCCCCAATCTACAATCAACAGCTCACACGTTTCACATTATGTTAATTACGTAACTGGGATTACGTAGGTGTAGCATTACTCGTCCTAAAAAACCCAACTAAGCCAACCTCCCAGCATATCGTGCGAGAAAAGACCAGGCCGCACCGTTTTAGTTGGGATTACCGGATTACTGGTAGTAGTATCGATGGATCGCTGTCGGAGTAAATGACCACGGGTAGCCTTCCCGGCTCCCCCCGGCTCTTCAGAAAAATTACGGGCCGATCGAGCCTTCAAGCATCCAAGGCGTGGGGCCGGCTACGAGGAGGCGGCCCGACCATGAACCCATAGGAGGAAAGCCGTCAGAGCACCGACTCCTAGAAGCCGGCCACGAGAAGGCCGACTCCAAGAAGCCGGCCACGAGAATGCCGACTCCAAGAACCCGGCCCCCTAGCAGGTGGCCAAGATTGTACCCTCAAACTCTGCACCCACATAACAGCGATGAGGCAGGCGTGGCTCTGACAAAGCCTGCCACCCCGAATCCGGGCGTCGCGTGGTCTGTCTGTTGTCTGCAGGGTGGCCATCACCCGTCCGTGGCAACTGCTATGCCATGTTGACCATGGCGTCACCCGACGAGTTGTCAAAAGCGGCCTGGCCGGGCCGGGCCTTGATCGGACATATGCTCGAAAGGCGGCCGGTCTCCCCAATGGCGACTGAGTCAAGGCGGCTCCCAACAGCTCAACTAGCTCCCTCCCTCGAAGGCACCTCATTAAGGAGACAAGGCGAGTAAGGCTACAATGATCGCCGCCCGGTAACCTTATAACCATGCTTACTTCGTCAAAGCCCTCATCATCGAGGAGTGAGGCAATAGTAACCCGCCCAAACAAAGGCCCCGGCGGTGGGACCAGCTTGTCGACGAGAGCCGGCCGGCGGCGGGACACCTGTCGGCGGGCCCCAGCAGCCGTGAGCATAGAACACCAGCAGCTGGGGCCCGCGCCTGACAGGATTACCATTGTACCCACAGGCGTGGGGCTATATAAACCCCAGGGCACCCATGCAAGGTGGATCTCTTAGAGTTTTAGACACCACATAGAGGGAAGAAAGAGCTAGCCTTGCCCTTCTTCTTCCTCTCACCGAACAACTCAAGGAGCCTCTTGTAGCTACTTGTTAACTTAGTGATCACGCGGAGACCCTTGAGCAGCGATGGGGTGTTATCTCCAAGGAGAGCCGAAGCTGGGTAAGATTCGCGGCGTGCATTTCTTCGCCTTATCCGTTTCCGAGCACGGTGCCGTCTTATTAGCTCCACAATGATAAGCCACCCGTTGGCATATGTCGCACCTACCACCCGACATTTGGCGCCCACCGTGGGGCGGTGTGCCGTCGTCCAAGACCTATTGCGGATGGGAACCCTCTTCCTTCCCGGTGGCGTAGCCAGCCCGGCACGCCGATGGCGCTTGCCCCGACAGCGGCGCTGGCGTCGGCGGCGCTAACAATGGCTACCTCGCCGATCTTCTTGGCGGCTTCGCATCTCGGCGAACCCGCATCAGACACTCGCCACGGGCTGCCTCGAGCCACCTCGTCGACCTCCTCGATCAACTCCGTCTCCGGCGAAACTGCTGTGGATTTGAGTCGGTTGGCTCCTTGACCCTATGCTTGTCGACTCCGACGCGGTGTCGCTCGATGCCTTCCCCACCGATGTTGTGATCTTCAGCGACCCGCTCCCTCAAGCCGACAGCTGTGGCGGCGCGCCATCACCGAGTCTTTGGTCATCGACCCAGCGCCGCCTCTGGCGAGAACACCTGACGCCACAGCGGCGCTGCCGCGACCTGTCCGTCCCCCTTCCGGCGGCGCGGCTCCGGGTTCTTGGAGGCACGCCGCCTCGCCCTCATCGCGGAGGGCCACAAGATAGCTTCCATGACATGCCTCACTGAGGCTCACTAGAGCGAGGTCAACCGCGCCGCCTTAGGCACGCCGCCCCCAGACGGGCAGAGCAGTCGGCGTCATCAAGCGTGGCGCAACCATCACCGACATCTTTGGGCAGACCTCCCGATCTCGCCCGCCCTCGAGAACCTCTGCGCCGCCCGGTGGCCGTGAAACGAAGCTGAATGGACTAGGGGCTGTGAGCTCCCTACATGACGAGCGCATCCAACGGTGATCGGCGGCGCGGGTAGCATGAAGCTGGCGTCACGCGAAATCTCTCCCCATGCGAAACGCGGCGCGGCGTCCGCGGACGCCCATTGCGGGCAGAAAAGGCCCGGCTGCGAGCGCGGCGGGACTCGAATCTCCATTGGCGGCGGCGAAGGCCGCCCTCGAGCCGTGGAACAGCGAAACCCGCCTCCTCCCGCCTCGTGGGGAGATATCCCACCCGCCGCATCACGCATCCGACCATCGACAACCGACTAGGTGCGCCCACGAAGAGTCGGCGAGCGACTCCACCATCGGATCGACCGCCTAAGCGATCCACAGCGCTAGAAGAAGAAAGCGATGTCGGCCCGCCTTGCCCGGCCCCGCATCGCATGACGAGCCCTTCCCAAAGGTTCTCGCTTCCAAGAACTGCGCCCAAGTATAGCGGCTCCGTGAAGCACGAAGATTGGTTGATCAACTACTCCCTGCGGTTAGCATAGCAAGCGACAACGGTAGCGTTGTCGTGAAGTATGTGCCCCTCATGCTCCAAACGCGGCGCGAACACTGGCTCAACGACCTCCCGCCTTACAGCGTCAACGGTGGCTAGACTCCTGAAGCCTTCATCCGCCTTCGCCGGCACCTACAAGCGGGCTCCCCAAGCCCGACGGCTCTCCTTGTGCGTTCAAGGGCCCAATGAATCAACTTCGCGACTACCTCACGCATTGGGGCGAGCTCCGCAATTCTGCGAGGGTGCACAAAGTTCAAGCCATAGAGTACTTCACCGCGGGTGCGAGAAGGCACCCTCCTCAAGCACAAACTCCTCTGCGGCGAGCCGACTACCCTCGGCAGCTGCTGGTCATTGCGGAACAAATGCATACGGCCGACTCTTCAATGAAGACCGAGCTTGGTGAGCGCCTCAGGAAGGTGCTCAATTCGACTTCAAGGCGCCTCGGGAAGGTGCTCAATTCGACTTCAAGGCGCCGTGAGGACTCCAGCCGGCGCCCGTACTAGAACGACAACAAGCGCAAGGGCCCTATGCCACCTTCAACCCGGTCGGCGGTGGCCACAATCGAAATGAACAACCCGAAGGCGGCCCGCACCAAGAAGTAGAAGGGCGACAGGCGGCAGCAGCCGGCTTTCTCCTCTGAGCAAGCCACGGATGCCCGTGCAAGTTCCACGGCCTGAAGCCGTCCAACCACCGACCGGAAATGCCAGCTTTGGCTCACCTTGAATCTCCAAAGGCGAAGGGCTGGTGCCGCCTCCGCTTTGCTGGTCGGCCGCCTCCGGCTCCTCAACAAGCCGGCCGCATGACCCGATGGTCGAACCGTTCAAACGAGTTCCCGGCGAGCATGCACGCCTCGTCGTCTTTACAAGGCAGCCCAATAGCAGTGCAGCGGTAGCGGACACCAAGAAGTCAGCAGTGCGCCTCCAACAAACCGAGTTCATGCATTGGTCGGAAGGCACATCGGCTAAAGCCGGGCCGACCACCCAGAGGTGATGCCGTCTCCCAGTTCCTATGCATTGGTTTTGGACGCCACCCTCGTGACAGAAAGGCGAGCTGCCCGTTTCTCCCACGTGCTGATAGACGGCGGGAGCAGCATCAACATATTCTACCGTGACACCATGGAGAAGCTGAACATCAAGATGAAGCAACTTATGCCTAGTCGGACCGTGTTCCATGGCATCGTACCCGGCATGTCCTGCTCACCAATCGGCAAGATCAAGATAGATGTTCTCTTTGGAGACAAGGATCACTTCCACCGAGAAGCAGTTTGGTTCGAGGTAGTGGATTTGGAGAGCCCTTACCACGCATTGCTTGGCCGACCTGCTCGGCCAAGTTCATGGCTATACCCCTCGCCTACCTCAAGATGAAGATACCGAGTTCAAGGGCATCATCACCATAGCCGGCGACTACAAGAAATCCTCCGGTGTGTCTGACCGGCTGGCCGGTGGCGAGTCCCTCGTGATCGCCGAAGAAGAAGATCTTGGATCGAGTCGTGGCCATGGCGACAAGCAAGCGGCCCTATCTGACCCCAAGGAATGTGAAGCACAAGGTTCTTTCCAGCCGGCCAAAGAAACAAAGAAGATACCTCTGGACCCAGAGCACCCAGAAAGGTTTGCCGTCATTGGGGCAAACTTGGATAGCAAATAGGAAGGCGAGCTCGTCGATTTCCTCCGTGAGAATCGGGACATCTTCGCATGGTCTCCCAAGGACATCTTTGGGTGTTCGAATGAATTACCGAGCACAAGCTACGCGTTCGAACAGGCATAAAACCAGTCAAGCAACCCCTCCGCCCATTGTCGGAGGAGAAGAAGGATTGTAGGAGAAGAGATGGCCCGGCTTACGGCAGCCGGCTTCATAATGGAGGTGTTCTTTTGAATGGCTTGCCAACCCGGTCCTCGTCTTTGAAGAAGAATAACAAATGGCGCATGTTTATAGACTACACGGCCTCAACAAAGCCTGCCCCAAAGATCCTTTAAGCTGCGCCGAGATTGATCAAGTGATAGACTCCACGGCGGATCGAGCTGTTGAGTTTCTTGGATGCTTACTCGAGGCTACCACCGGATAAAGTTGGATCGGTGACGCTGAAGACCGCCTTCATCACACCATTCAGACTTTACGCTACGACTATGACATTCGGCGAAAATGCGGTGCCACTTTTCAGCGTTGCATGCAGAAATGCCTCCTCAAGCAACTCGGCGAAATTCCCACTTCTATGTAGGCGATATCGTGGTGAGAGCGGAAGCGCGGCACCTTCTTGGAAGACCTCAAAGGCGTTTGAAAACTTGCGCGGTTCGGATCAAGCTCAACCCGATAAATCGTGTTGAGTACCAGCCGGCCAGCTTCTAGGCTTCTTGGTCTCGAGCAGCGACATCGAATGCAACCCGGTGAAGATCAAGGCCATAGAGAATGGAATTCCCACCAAGCTACGAGGCGTCAAAAGTTGACGGATGCTGGCCTCCACTGAACCGATTTATCGGCCGGCTCGGAAAGCTCTCCCCTCTACCGACTCATGAAGAAGACCACTCACCGGTGGAGCGACCAAGCCGACCAAGCTTTCCACGGTGAAGAAGATGTAACCCATTTGCTGTCTTGGTGGCGCCCGGTGAAAAAGCCCATGCTCCTTTACATTGCCGCTACCGGTAGAATGGTCGACACCGTTATTGTGGTTCAGCGCCCGAGAAGAAGGCGGGCTCGGCCAGTCGAGGCGGTGTATTATTTAAGTGAAATCTTGTCCACCTCAGTAGAACTACCGCACTACCGGAAGATGTGCTATGGTGTGTACCGCGCCAAACTCAAGCCCTACTTTCAAGAGCACCCCATCACGGTCGTATACCTTTGCCCTTTCGCCGAGATCATAGGCAGCAGGGATGCATCCGGCGGGTGGCAAAATGGGCCATTGAGCTGGCCCTTACGATCTCCGACCAGCAGCGTACGCCATCAAGTCCCAAGCATTGGCCGACTTCCTCGTCATTGGGCGAGACCAGTACCTACCGCCCGGCTCGAGCTCCACTCATTGGCGAATGCACTTGATGGGTCCAAGATGCGCACAGCTTGGGAGCGGCATCATCCTCACCTCTCCCAAAAGCGACAAGCTCGGATCGCATTGCAAATTCATTTTGCCGCCTCCAACAATGTGGCCGATGCAGGCGCTCATACAGAGGCTCGGCTAGCCAAAAAGCGGGCATTCGCGGATCTGTGCTATGGCGACTCGGTTTAGTAGTCCCGCAATCATCTGGCGGATTTGGGGCGCCAGGGCGCAAACATGGCGACTACCGCTTCCTCGTTCACAAATCGGTGGGCACTTTGAAGGATGCGAGTTCCTCCACATGCCACGGGCCGACAACGAGCAAGCAGATGCTGCAGCGCGAATAGGCTCCACTCGACAAGCTATACCAACGGCGTCTCTCCAACGCATCCTCAAGCCGTCTATCAAGTCGTCTCGAATTCGACTCCATCTTCGTGCCGCCCTAACCCGGCGCGATCGAATCCAGCTGGGAAGCTGGCGGCGGCTGCGGGACTTCGATAGGCGGCAGGGGACTTCAGCAGGCGCTCGGGGACTGCCATGGTGCTTTTGGCCATGGGACTTTAGAGCCCGGCCGGGGACTCTGACGATCGGCCGAGACTGAATCGACACTGTGGCGGTGGCCGACTCCAGCTCTTCACCACCCAGCCCACCATACAGTCGCGATGGCCGTGTTGGCAATAGGAGTAGTCACGGCTCCATCATGGGCCCAGCCATCCTCAACTTCTGGTAAGCGAGCTGCCGGTAGCGAGATCTCGGCAAGGCAAGTCAAAGCGGCAGACATACACAATAGTTAACGAGAGCTCGTTAGGCGCGGCTTCACTTTGGAGTCTTCGGTAGCCGCGTCGAGCTAGAAGGGCATAGCAATCCTCAAGGACATCCACCAAAGGCGAATCGGCCACCTGCATTGACCTCAAGATCACTTATCGTAAAGCTTTCCGCCATGGATTCTTCGGCCGATTGCTTTGGGCGGCGCCAAGGAGTTAGTCAAATACTGCAAAGGGTGCCAAGTCTTCAGTTCCAAGCAGCACCTGCCGGCTTATGCACTCAAGACCATCCCCCTCACCTGGCCTTTTGCTATCTGGGGGCAGGACATGGTGGGCCCATGCAAGACGGCACGCGGTGGCATGACACATCTGCTCGTCGCCGTGGACAAATTTACCAAGTGGATTGAAGCAAAGCCGATCAAGAAGCTGAATGGGCATTGCCGTGACATTCATCGCGAATATTACAACCCGGTGCGGTGTGCCCACAGCATCATCACCGACAATAGCACGAATTTTGCCAAGGGAGCAGCGCGTTCTGCGCGACATAGAGCATCCGGCCGGACTTAGCGTCCGTTGCCCACCTGATCAAGCGGCCAAGTTGAGCGAAACAAGCGGCCTCATCCTCTCGGCATCAAGCCCGATTGGTCGTGCCCTTTGGGCGTTCGGCGGCTGTTGGCTCGACGAGCTGCCGGCAAATCCTCTGGAGTCTCGCACTACCCGAACAAGTCAGCTGGCTTCACCTTTCTTCCTTGTATATGGTGCGAGGCTGTCATCCCCAAGCGACATCGAGTTCGACTCACCTCGGGTCACCATGTACGAGCGGAGAGCCAAGGAACCGCGAGAAGGCGGCGTCGACCTGCTAGAAGAAAGTCGGTTTGTTAGCCCTCGGCCGGTCCGCCATCTACCGGCAGGGTTTCGCTGCTACCACAGCCGGAAGGTCAAGCCAAGATCCTTCAAGGCGAGACCTTGTGCTCGGCTGATCCGGCGGACAACCGGCCAACACAAGCTCTCGGCCCCTTAGGAAGGCCCATTCGTCATCGTGAGCATTAGGCAACAACTCCTACTACGATTGGCGCGCGAAGCGAAAACGCGCAAGAGAGATGATTAGGCAAAAGTCGGAGCGACCATGGAGCATCAATCTCCTCGAAGATTTCTGAGTTAAAAAGCGGTATGTACCACGCTACCCTTTATGCATTACTAAGTATGAGACAATGGGCCCCCCGAGGAACACTCGGGGACTACCCTCTTTTATCTATGAATGATGAGTATCATGCCTATGATTATGTTACTACATTCATTTTTCTCGTCCGGCACCGGGTTCGACCAGTCGGCCGAGGGACTTACCATATAAGTTATATCAAGTTCCTGCGGTCGGACAAGTAGTGTCGGCACCCAAGCCCTCTCTTGTCAAAAGCCGCAGCTCAAAAGAATCGGCTGTCCGGTGGCAAGAGTCAAAAGCGAGGAAAGGATGCCCACATGAAAAGCGGCTAGGACTAATGAACTTATATAGCAGGCGGCTCCCCGCCAGCCGGCTGCCGAGGCAACCGGTGGCAACTTCCCATTCACCTTCTGGATTTGCATAAAATTAATAAAAAGTTGTTCAAAGTAGCGAGCAGGAAAGTAAAAGCAGTGGATCAAGCCAAGGGAGCAACATCTTGAGTCAGGCAGGTTGGTGGAGGCAGCGGTGCCGGTGGAGGAGTCGCCCGGTGGCGAGTCTCGGCATGATCATCACCTCTGGCGGCGGCTGCGCTTGCGCGCCTCGTTGCTAGAAACGCGGTCGGTGAGGCTGGCTGGTCAACCGCCGTCTGCGCTGCGCGTCTTCGCCATCCTCCCCTCGTCCTCTTCACCCTCATCGTTGGGCGATCTCCTCCGTCAGTCTTCACCTCTGTCGGGTCCAGCCGAACCACTCCTCCGGTGGCGATGCCGTCATCGTTTACCTCGAGGCAAAGACACGGTGTCGGTGTATGTCGGCGATCGCCCGGCCGCTGGATGATAGCGGCCGCACCTCCACCAACTCTTCGCCGGCCTCCACATGGCGCGGTGCTCGGTGGGCCAAGCTCAGCCCAGATACTGGCTCGGGCGAACTCAGCGCCGCTGGCGCGGACCAAGCTACGAAGCCTTCCGGGCCTCGAAGCTGCGGCGGCAACCTCCAGCCATTGGCGATCCGGTGAAGTGCGAGAACCGCCTCGCCGAGCGAGGCAGCCGGCACTTGCGCCCGGCACGCTGAAGGCAATGGAGCATGCGGTGAAACCAGCTGCGGCGGGCTGAATCATGACTGCTCCTCAAGTGTTGGTGGCATCCGGTCGATCTCGACCCTTGCTTGCGGCGTGCATCGCTTCTCGGTGTCAAAATCGGCGGATCTTAGGTAGGGGTTCGAGCTGTGCGTCTAGGCGGATGGTAATAGGAGACAAGGGACACGATGTTTTACCCGGTTGGGCCCTCTCGATGGAGGTAAAACCCTACTCTGCTTGATTAATATTGATGATATGGGTAGTACAAGAGTAGATCTACCACGAGATCAGAGAGGCTAAACCTAGAAGCTAGCCTATGGTATGATTGTTGTTAGTCCTATGGACTAAAACCCTCCGGTTTATATAGGCATCGAAGAGGTTAGGGTTACCTGAGTCGGTTACAATGGTAGGAGATCTACATATCCGTATCGCCAAGCTTGCTTTCACGTCAAGGAAAGTCCCATCCGGACACGGGGCGAAGTCTTCAATCTTGTATCTTCATAGTCGAGTCCGGCCATCCGGACACCCCTAATCGAGGACTCCTCGGTAGCCCCTGAACTGAAGCTTCAATGACAGCGAGTCCGGCGCATATTGTCTTCGGCATTGCAAGGCGGGTTCCTCCTCGAATACTTCATAGAAGATTTTGAACACAAGGATAGTGTCGGCTTTGCAAAATAAGTTCCACATACCACCGTAGAGAATAATATTTACACAAATTCAATCTGCTGGCGTATTCCGCGCGTGACATCACACCACGGCCAGGCTTTATTGAATCGTTTTCTTGTCCCACCTCGGTAGCGTTTAGCGGCGGTTTCCTTAGCGCGTCTTGTCAGCGGATCGTGCCCCCTTATTCAGGATTCTCATCAATACAGGCGTGGGTAACCCAACGCGCCATTGATTCTGGCTTGGGAGATAGCGAGTTTTACCCGGTAGGCGGGGCGCATAGCCGTCCGTCCCTATAAGGGATAAGGATCCACTTTTCACCCGCCTTCTTCCTCCTTTGCTCATCCATTTCCGCGCATTCGAGCTCCGGCGCCCAAGTCCACATCCGCCTCAACCTTCCCAGCCATGTCGGGGGCGGGAGGCAAGTGAATGTCCTCCTCCGTCACGGAGGGCACATCAAAAACTGCGGAAGGCCGGATACTTGTCCAGCGACATCGGCGCATCGGCTCCCCGACAAGGCAGCTCATCCCACCCAGGCCCCATGAGAGGTGGTGTTCCTCACCACTTCCTCCGCGGACTAGGTTTTCCACTTCACCCATTTGTCCAGGGGCTCATGTTCTACTACGGCTGGATTTCCACGATCTGGCCCGAATTTCATCCTCAACATCTCGGCGTTCATCGTCGTCTGCGAAACCTTCCTCTGCATCCAGCCCCGCCGACTTATGGCTAAAGACCTTCAATGTCAAGCCGAAGGTAGTGGGTGGCCGTAGCCAGTCTTAGAGTGCCATGGTGGGCAAGGCAGTAGCGTCCTATGGCTCGAGGCTCCGCCGTGGAGACCATAAAGGGTGGCAATCGGGGTGGTTCTACATCACCGAGCAGCGCGACCCTAAATGGGCAGCGGCCCCGAATCTTGATCTGGCTTCCCTACGGCTCACCTCTTGGAAAGAGGCGGGCTTGGCGTGGGAAGTAATTCGGAAGAGGCGGCCGGACTCAAACTGCGTCAAAACCCGGTGAACAAGAAGCTCAAGCTTGTCAGCGTAGTCTAGGTCATGCTCATCCATTGGATCCTCCGTGCCAACAGCAGGCCTTCGGCTTGTGGGAGTTTGATTCGGCACTGCACCAAACCTTGAGCAGGCTCTTGACACTCGTGCGAAGATGCAGGAAGGTCTTGTTCAAAGGGCACGAGGCTCCGCATCCGCTACGAAGATCATGATTCAGCTCATGGCGTCAAAGCCAGCGAGTAAGCTATTTTACCCTTCACGGGACTCTTGTTTTCATAGTTTGACTCTGTGCGGGATCTAAACTCCCTTACCTTTGGTGAGTTGGCGAGAAGGCGTGCAGGCACGTTATTGTCGGCTCCTTGCTAGAAGACCGGTGGGCGCCGATTAGCGGGGCTGCTGGTTCGGCACCTCCGTGGTCGGAGAAGAAAACCAGAAGAAGGCCACGGTACTCGAAAAGTGCGGCGCCCGGTGGTGTCGGACTCATCGTCCGATGACTCGGCGGACTCCTCCACGAGCGAGGAGGAGGAAAAAGGCCTCTCCCGGTGAGAGAGAAAAGGAAGGCCGCCCCTCTTTGGGGAGGCGGAGGAATCAGAAGGAAGGACCTTCCTCCGGACTACTCCTGCGCGCCCGGCGGCAGCGAAGAGAAGTGGCCGCCGAAGCAAAGCCCTGGCGAAATCATAAGTGTCCGGACACAGAATAACTCATGTCATTCCATTTGTCGCACAATATCTTCTAACGCCGAATATAACCATGCAGCCGCCCAGGGCGGGCTCGGCGCATCAGCAGCGGCTCCACAGGTTCGTCGGATGTGAATAGCACCTCACTTCCGGCTGCCTCCTCTCCTCATGCTGCGGATAGCGCGAGGTGGGGTCCCAAAGGGCCCAGCCAGGAGGAGGTGGTCGGGAGGTGCCGCAAGGCAACCTCCGGACTCGAGCGCAAAGGAATAAAACCCCAAAGGGCTCTAAGTCCGATACTGGGCGAGACTCCGCCGAGAACCGAGTGGTTCGAGTCGATGGCGGCCCCTACCTAAGAAGGGCAAGACTACGGCGCCGGTGACAACCGTCAGCAGGAACCACGGATAATTTCTTTGGGGCTTAACAGGCGCCTCCATCGACGAGAACACCTTGCTTGTTATGAGTGTGGTGATCCGAAAGTTCGATCCATAAAGCGGGCTGGTGGCTTGTGCCGACCTTTTAACAGGCTTTGGTATATTTTTAAGATATGTAAAATGTTACCACATAGCGGTAGCCACGATGCTCGGTTTTGGTGTTGGAAAGAAAAGCGGCGAGGATCTAAAAGATATCTGGGAGTCTAACATAAGTATGTCAATATGGGAATGCAGGCTGTCTTCTTGACCTCTGCCCGCCTTGGCTGCGGAGGTCAATGCATTGAAGCGAGCCTCAAGCGGTCGAGGCGAGCTCGGCCTTGCCAAAAAGCAGCTCGAGGACAAGGAAGGTGAGAATACCTTATGGAAGTATATAAAAGATGTGGTTGCAAAAATAGCCAGGAATAACGTGAGTATTGTAGGGGCCATGAGCGAGGTGGCGACCACGAAGGATCACGGTGTCAAGGCCGAAAGCAATCTGCCATGAGTGCCTGGCGAGAGAAGCGGCGAGGCGCGGGTGGCGGAGGTGCGGCTGTTGGGTAGCGTAGTAATTTCAAAAATTTCCTCGATCACGCAAGACCATGGTGATGGCATAGCGAGAGAGGAGAGTGTCGTCACGTACCCTCGTGGGCCAAAGCGAGGCGTTATATCAGCGGTTGATGTAGTCGTGCGTCTTCACGATCCGACCGATCCAAGCACCGTTACTCGGCACCTCCGAGTTCTTAGCACACGTTCAGCTCGATGGCGATCCCGGGCTCCGATCCAGCAAAGCGTCGGGGAGGAGTTCCGTCGACCTGACGGCGTGGTGGCGATCTTGATGTTCTACCGTCGCGAGGCTTCGCCTAAGCACCGCTACAATATGACCGAGGTGGAATATGGTGGAGGGGGCACCGCCTGCAGCTAAGAGCGATCACGAAGATCAACTTGTGTGTTCTAGGGTGCCCCCTGCCCCGTATATAAAGGAGCAAGGGGAGGGCGGCCAGCCCTTGGGGCGCACCAAGGGAGGGAGTCCTCCTCCTAGTAGGAGTAGGACTCCCTTTCCTAGTCCTACTAGGAAGAGGGAAGGGGAAGAAAGAGGAGAGGGAGAGGGAAGGGGGGCGCGCCCCCTCCTAGTCAGTCGGACTCCCCATGGAGGCGCGCCACCTCTGGTGCAGCCCTCTCTCTCCCTCTTGGCCCAATAAGGCCCATAACTTCCCGGGGGTTCGGTAACCCCTCGGCACTCCAGTTTTCTCCGAAACTTCGGAACCTTTCGGTGTCGAATATAACCATCAATATATCAATCTTTATGTCTCGACCATTTGAGACTCCTCGTCATGTCCGTGATCACATCCGGGACTCGAACTCCTTGGTACATCAAAATACATAAACTCATAATATAACCGTCATTGAAACCTTAAGCGTGCGGACCCTACGGTTCGAGAACTATGTAGACATGACCTAGAACCATTCTCGGTCAATAACCAATAGCGGAACCTGGATGCCCATATTGGTTCCTACATATTCTCTGAAGATCTTTATCGGTCAAACCGCATAACAACATCGTTGTTCCTTTGTCATCGGTATGTTACTTACCGAGATTCGATCGTCGGTATCAATACCTAGTTTAATCTCGTTACGGAAAGTCTCTTTACTCGTTCCGTAATACATCATCTCACAACTAACTCATTAGTTGCAATGCTTGCAAGGCTTATGTGATGTGTATTACCGAGAAGGCCTAGAGATACCTCTCCGAGCAATCGGAGTGACAAATCCTAATCTTGATTCATGCCAACTCAACATATACTTTGGAGACACTTGTAGAGTACCTTTATAATCACCCGATTCGTTGTGACGTTTGGTAGCACACAAAGTGTTCCTCACAGTAGCAGGAGTTGCATAATCTCATAGTTGCGAGGAACTTTGTATAAGTCATGAAGATAGCATAAGCAACATACTAAGCGATCAAGTGCTAAGCTAATGAAATGGGTCATGTCAATCACATCATTCTCCTAATGATGTGATCCCATTAATCAAATGACAACACATGTCTATGGTTAGGAAACATAACCATCTTGATTAATGAGCTAGTCTAGTAGAGGCATACTAGTGACTATCTGTTTGTCTATGTATTCACACATGTATTATGTTTCCGGTTAATACAATTCTAGCATGAATAATAAACATTTATCATGATATAAGGAAATAAATAATAACTTTATTATTGCCTCTAGGGCATATTTCCTTGATCTCCCACTTGCACTAGAGTCAATAATCTAGATCACATCACCATGTGATTAACATCGATAGTTCACATCATCATGTGATTAACACCCATAATTCACATCGACATGTGACCAAGACCCAAAGGGTTTACTAGATTCAGTAATCTAGTTCACATCGCTATGTGATTAACACCCAAAGAGTACTAAGGTGTGATCATGTTTTGCTTGTGAGAGAATCTTAGTCAGCGGATTGCATACATTCAGATCCGTATGTATTTTGCAAATCTCTATGTCAACAATGCTCTGCGGAGCTACTCTAGCTAATTGCTCCCACTATCAATATGTATCTAGATCGAGACTTAAAGTCATCTAGATCGGTGTCAAAACTTGCATCGGCGTAACCCTTCTGACGAACCTTTTATCACTTCCATAATCGAGAAACATATCCTTATTCCACTAAGGATAATTTTGACCGCTGTCCATGATCTATTCCTAGATCACTATTGTACTCCTTGCCAAACTTAGTGGTAGGGTATACAATAGATCTGGTACACAGACATGGCATACTTTATAGAACCTATGGCCAAGGCATAGGGAATGACTTTCATTCTCTTTCTATCTTCTGCCGTGGCGGGTTTTGAGTCTTACTCAATTTCACACCTTGTAACACAGGCAAGAACTCTTTCTTTGACTGTTCCATTTTGAACTACTTCAAAATCTTGTCAAGGTATGTACTCATTGAAAAAACTTATCAAGCGTCTTGATCTATCTCTATAGATCTTAATGCTCAATATGTAAGCAGCTTCACGAGGTCTTTCTTTGAAAAACTCCTTTGAAACACTCCTTTATGCTTTGCAGAATAATTCTACATTATTTCCGATCTACAATATGTCATTCACATATACTTATCGAAATCTTGTAGTGCTCCCACTCACTTTCTTGTAAATCTGGGCTTCACCAAAGTCTGTATAAAACTATATCTTTGATCACACTATCAAGCGTTTATTCAACTCGAGATGCTTGCACCGGTCCATAGATGGATCATTTGGAGCTTGCACATTTTGTTAGCTCCTTTAGGATTGACAAAACCTTCTGGTTGCATCATATACAACTCTTCTTTAATAAATCCATTAAAGAATGTAGTTTTGACATCCATTTGCAGATTTCATAAAATGTGGCAATTGCTAACATGATTCGGACAGACTTAAGCATCGCTTCTGGTTGAGTAAATCTCATTGTAGTCAACACCTTGAACTTGTCGAAAACCTTTTTGCGACAAGTCGAGCTTTGTAGATAGTAATACTACTATCAGCATATGTCTTCCTCTTGAAGATCCATTTATATAATATGGCTTGCCGATCATGAGCAACTCCATCAAAGTCCACACTTTGTTCTCATATATGGATCCCATCTCAGATTTCATGGTCTCAAACCATTTCGCGGAATCTGGGCTCATCATCGCTTCCTCATAGTTCGTAGGTTCATCATGGTCTAGTAACATGACTTCTAGAATAGGATTACCGTACCACTCAGTGCGGATCTTACTCTGGAAGACCTCGAGGTTTGGTAACAACTTGATCTGAAGTTTCATGATCATCATCATTAACTTCCTCACTAATTGGTGTAGGAATCTTGGAACTGATTCTGTGATGAACTACTTTCCAATAAGGAGAAGGTACAATTACCTCATCAAGTTCTACTTTCCTCCCCTCACTTCTTTGAGAGAAACTTCTTCTCTAGAAAGGATCCATCTTAACAACAAATATCTTGCTTTCGGATCTGTGATAGAAGGTGTACCCAATAGTTACCTTTGGGTATTCTATGAAGCGCATTTCTCGATTTGGGTTCGAGCTTATCGGTGAAAACTTTTCACATAAGCATCACAACTCAAACTTTAAGAAGCGACGACTTAGGTTTCTTGCTAAACCATAGTTCATACGGTGTCATCTCAGCGGTTTAGATGGTGCCCTATTAAGCGTGAATGCAGCTGTCTTTAATGCATAACCCCAAAGCGATAGTGGTAAATCGGTAAGATACATCATAGATCGCACCATATCAAAATAAAATGCAGATTCTGACGTTCGGACACACCATAATGTTGTGGTGTTCGGTGGCGTGAGCTGTGAAACTATTCCACATTGTTTTCATTGAAGACCAAACTCGTAACTCAAATATTCATCTCCACGATCAGATCGCGAAACTTTATTTTCTTGTTGCGATGATTTTCCACTTCACTCTGAAATTCTTTGAACCTTTCAACTATTTCAGACTTATGTTTCATCAAGTAGATATACCCATATCTACTCAAATCATCTTGTGAAGGTCAGAAAATAGCGATACTTGCCACGAGCATCAACATTCATTGGATCGCATACATCGGTATGTATTATTTCCAATAAGTCGATAGCTTGTTCCATTGTTCGGAGAAGCGGAGTTTTAGTCATCTTGCCCAAAAGGCACGGTTCATAAGCATCAAATGATTCATAATCAAGTGATTCCAAAGTCCATCGGCATGGAGTTTTCTTCATCGCTTTACACCAATATGACCTAAGCGGCGGTGCCACAAATAAGTTGCACTATCATTATTAACTTTGCATCTTTTGGTTTCAATATTATGAATATGTGTATCACTATGATCGAGATCCAATGAACCATTTTCATTGGGTGTGTAACCATATAAGGTTTTATTCATGTAAGCAGAACAACAATTTATTCTCTTACTTAAATGAATAACCGTATTGCAATAAACATGATCAAATCATATTTATGCTCAACACCAAATAACACTTATTTAGGTTCCACACTAATCCGAAAGTATAGGGAGTGTGCGATGATGATCATATCAATCTTGGAACTACTTCCAACACTCATCGTCACTTCCCTTCAACTAGTCTCTGTTTATTACGCAACTCTGTTTGAGTTACTACTCTTAGCAACTGAACCAGTATCAAATACCGAGGGGTTACTACGAACACTAGTAAAATACACATCAATAATTTGTATATCAAATATACCTTTGTTCACTTTGCCATCCTTCTTATCCGCCAAATACTTGGGGTAGTTCCGCTTCGGTGACCAGTTCCATTGTAGCAAAAGCACTTAGTCTCGGGCTTAGATCCGGACTTGGGCTTCTTCACTCGAGCAACAACTTGCTTGCCGTTCTTCTTGAAGTTCCCCTTCTTCCCTTTGCCCTTTTCCTTGAGACTAGTGGTCTTGTCAACCATCAACACTTGATGTTTTCTTGATTTCTACCTTCGCGATTTTAGCATCGCGAAGAGCTTGGGAATGTTTTCGTCATCCCTTGCATATTATAGTTCATCACGAAGTTCTAGTAACTTTAGTGATGGTGACTAGAAAATTCATCAATCACTATCTTATCTGGAAGATTAACTCCCACTTGATTCAAGCGATTGAAGTACTCGGACAATCTGAGCACATGCTCACTAGTTGGCGATTCTCCTCCATCTTTTAGCTATAGAACTTGTTGGAGACTTCATATCTCTCAACTCGGGTATTTGCTTGAAATATTAACTTCAATTCTGGAACATCTCATATGGTCCATGGCGTTCAAAACGTCTTTGAAGTCCCGATTCTAAGCCGTTAAGCATGGTGCACTAAACTATCAAGTAGTCATCATATTGAGCTAGTCAAGCGTTCATAACGTGCGCATCTGCTCCTGCAATAGGTCTGTCACCTAGCGGTGCATTAAGGACATAATTCTTCTGCGCAGCAATGAGGATAAACCTCGGATCACGGATCCAATCCGCATCATTGCTACTAACATCTTTCAATACAATTTTCTCTAGGAACACATATGAAAACATAGGGAAGCAACAACGCGAGCTATTGATCTACAACATAATTTGCAAAATACTACGGGACTAAGTTCATGATAAATTAAAGTTCAATTAATCATATTACTTAAGAACTCCCACTTAGCAGACATCTCTCTAGTCATCTAAGTGATCACGTGATCCAAATCAACTAAACCATAACCGATCATCACGTGAGATGGAGTAGTTTTCAATGGTGAACATCTTATGTTGATCATATCTACTATATGATTCACGCTCGACCTTCGGTCTCCGTGTTCGAGGCCATATCTGCATATGCTAGGCTCGTCAAGTATAACTTGAGTATTCTGCGTGTGCAAAACTGGCTTGCACCCGTTGTAGATGGACGTAGAGCTTATCACCCGATCATCACGTGGTGTCTCGGCACGACGAACTTTGCAGCGGTGCATACTCGGGAGAACACTACTTGATAATTTTAGTGAGAGATCATCTTATAATGCTACCGTCAATCAAAGCAAGATAAGATGCATAAAGGATAAACATCACATGCAATCAATATAAGTGATATGATATGGCCATCATCATCTTGTGCTTGTGATCTCCATCTCGAAGCACCGTCATGATCACCATCGTCACCGGTAGCGACACCTTGATCTCCATCGTAGCATCGTTGTCGTCTAGCCAACTATTGCTTCTCGACTATCGCTACCGCTTAGTGATAAAGTAAAGCAATTACATGGCGTTGCATTTCATACAATAAGCGACAACCATATGGCTCCTGCCGATTGCCGATAACTTCGGTTACAAAACATGATCATCTCATACAATAAAATATAGCATCACGTCTTGACCATATCACATCACAACATGCCTGCAAAAACAAGTTAGGCGTCCTCTACTTTGTTGTTGCAAGTTTTACGTGGCTGCTACGGGCTGAGCAAGAACCGTTCTTACCTCGCATCAAAACCACAGCGATACTTCGTCAAATAGACTCCGTTTAACCTTCTCAAGGACGGGCGTAGCACTCAGTTCAACTAAAGTGAGAGAGCAGACACCCGCCGGTCACCTTTAAGCAACGAGTGCTCACGGCGGTGAAACCAGTCTCGCGTAAGCGTCTGGCGTAATGTCGGTCGGGCGCTTCATCTCACAATACCGCTGAACCAAAGTATGACATGCTGGTAGGTAGTATGACTTATATCGCCCACAACTCACTTGTGTTCTACTCGTGCATATGACATCAGCGCATAAAACCAGGCTCGGATGCCCTGTTGGGTAGCGTAGTAATTTCAAAAATTTTCCTCGAACACGCAAGACCATGGTGATGGCATAGCAGCGAGAGGAGAGTGTCGTCCACGTACCCTCGTGAACCGAAAGCGGGCGTTATATCAGCGGTTGATGTAGTCGTGCGTCTTCACGATCCGACCGATCCAAGCACCGTTACTCCGGCACCTCCGAGTTCTTAGCACCGTTCAGCTCGATGGCGATCCCGGGCTCCGATCCAGCAAAGCGTCGGGGAGGAGTTCCGTCGACCTGACGGCGTGGTGGCGATCTTGATGTTCTACCGTCGCGGGGCTTCGCCTAAGCACCGCTACAATATGACCGAGGTGGAATATGGTGGAGGGGCACCGCTGCAGCTAAGGCGATCACGAAGATCAACTTGTGTGTTCTAGGGTGCCCCCTGCCCCGTATATAAAGGAGCAAGGGGAGGGCGGCCAGCCCTTGAGGCGCACCAAGGGAGGGAGTCCTCCTCCTAGTAGGAGTAGGACTCCCTTTCCTAGTCCTACTAGGAAGAGGAAGGGGAAGGAAGAGAGGGAGAGGGAGAGGGAAGGGGGCCCCCCTCTAGTCAGTCGGACTCCCCATGGAGGCGCGCCACCTCTGGTGCAGCCCTCTCTCTCCCTCTTGGCCCAATAAGGCCCATAACTTCCCGGGGTTCCGGTAACCCCTCGGCACTCCGGTTTTCTCCGGAAACTTCGGAACCTTTCGGTGTCGAATATAACCATCAATATATCAATCTTTATGTCTCGACCATTTGAGACTCCTCGTCATGTCCGTGATCACATCCGGGACTCGAACTCCTTGGTACATCAAAATACATAAACTCATAATATAACCGTCATTGAAACCTTAAGCGTGCGGACCCTACGGTTCGAGAACTATGTAGACATGACCTAGAACCATTCTCGGTCAATAACCAATAGCGGAACCTGGATGCCCATATTGGTTCCTACATATTCTCTGAAGATCTTTATCGGTCAAACCGCATAACAACATCGTTGTTCCCTTTGTCATCGGTATGTTACTTACGAGATTCGATCGTCGGTATCAATACCTAGTTTAATCTCGTTACGGAAAGTCTCTTTACTCGTTCCGTAATACATCATCTCACAACTAACTCATTAGTTGCAATGCTTGCAAGGCTTATGTGATGTGTATTACGAGAAGGCCTAGAGATACCTCTCCAGACAATCGGAGTGACAAATCCTAATCTTGATTCATGCCAACTCAACATATACTTTGGAGACACTTGTAGAGTACCTTTATAATCACCCGATTCGTTGTGACGTTTGGTAGCACACAAAGTGTTCCTCACAGTAAGCAGGAGTTGCATAATCTCATAGTTCAGGAACTTTGTATAAGTCATGAAGATAGCATAAGCAACATACTAAGCGATCAAGTGCTAAGCTAATGAAATGGGTCATGTCAATCACATCATTCTCCTAATGATGTGATCCCATTAATCAAATGACAACACATGTCTATGGTTAGGAAACATAACCATCTTGATTAATGAGCTAGTCTAGTAGAGGCATACTAGTGACTATCTGTTTGTCTATGTATTCACACATGTATTATGTTTCCGGTTAATACAATTCTAGCATGAATAATAAACATTTATCATGATATAAGAAATAAATAATAACTTTATTATTGCCTCTAGGGCATATTTCCTTCAATTTGTTATCCCGTCTGTTGAAAACTTGTTCATATCGCT
>JAHIAM010003775.1:0-76213 GCA_021605205.1 Aegilops longissima
CGATGCAATTCATCATATACCTGACAGCTCATAACAATTCATCATATAGCAGCAGCGGGGACAGCTCATAGCAATTCATCATATAGCAGCAGGCGAGGAGCAGCTCATAGCAATTCATCATATAGCGGCGGCGAGGGCAACTTAGCAACTCATCATATAGCGGCGGCAGCTCGTAGCAATTCATCATATAGCAGCGCAGCAGCTCATAGCAACTCATCATACGGCAGCGACAGCTCATAGCAATTCATCATATAGCAGCGGCGGGAGCAGCTCATAGCAATGCATCATATAGCAGCGTGATAGCTCATAGCAATTCATCTATAGTGGACCAGAATGAAAATTTGGCAAAAATCAGGAGATCCTCACCTTGTTGGATGAGCTCATCCTTCATGACACCTCAAGGCCATGGCACGGGAGGAGGAGTAGGGGAACAAGGTGCCTTCGGCGATGTGGCATCGATCGTGGTTGTGCGGCGCCCGCCGGAAGTAGTGCGTTGGGCGAACCACGATGGAAGCGAGTGCTGGAGACCATGAGAATGAGGCGGCGCGGAGGAGCAGCCGGGGAGATTTGCCCTACCGCCAGCCATGTAGCCTAGTGTACATAGCATCGTCGAGACCAGGCGAGATGGGACCCGGTGGCGATGGCTGTTGGAGGAACCCTAGTCTGCTGGCGAGGATCGAGTAGAGAAAGGGAGAGGAGATGCAAGCGGGCAGGGCAATGAATGCTTGCGTGTTTGTTTTACTTGAGGTCGAGGTGTGACGAGGCGTCGGCGATTGCATTTTGAGTGTAATATAGGAACACAGAGTCATTTCACTATTCCCCTTCCTTCAATTTTTAGTGAGGTTCTGCAGAAACACCCCCCCTCAAAAGCAAAATTAGTTAAGCCCAAGCCCATAACTCAAAAATGACTTCTTTACATCTTTTATGGCTTATTTTGACAATATGCCTGAAAAGCGGAATCGAGGCGGCCCTTAACACTGCAATTCAATTGTGCACACTACAAAAAATACACTTCCGTGATGATACGTGTTTGTCACGATGGGTCGCGTTTTTGTCATGCATGTACATCCATGACAAATTTATAGCAGAATCAAGATAGTCATACTTGTCTTTGTCGTAGAAGTGTTCCATGACATTACCAAAATTATCATCACGGAGTGTCCACTTCCATGACGATAAATCGCGCGTCCGCGAAGTGCTTTCGTCAAGGGTGACCGACACGTGGCATCCACCGTAGCGGAACGCCGTTAAGCTATCGGGTCGGGTTTTGGATCCGATAACCCGTTAACAGCCCGACCAATGGGGATTTTCCGTGTAAAATCATCATTGGCTGGAGAAACTGCGTGTCGGCTCATTGTTGGGACAGATGTCATCCACTCATTGGACGAAGGCGCCTATGATCGTCGACCGTGTACGACTAATGAGGCCCATTCTGTGAAAAGGCGGCCCGTTTGACTTGGTCAAAGGTGGCGGGCGGCCATGGAAAGCTTGTTAACGGCATGTTCGCATATAGCCCATTTACACCCGCTAACCCAAGGCCCGTTCGCCCTATCCGAATTAGGCCCGATGGCGTCATCTGGGCCATCAATATGATTCGGCCCGTTTTCGCCGGCCCATGTATGGCCCATGGCGTCTTCGGCCCATATGAGGCCCTATGTAACTCTTGGCCTATTAACGGCCCGTGGTGAAGCGGCCCGCAATGAGCGGTGTATCACTTTAGACCCATTAACGGCCCGTGGTGGCGGCCCGTAATGAGCGATGTATCACTTTATACCCATTAAGGGCCCGTTATTGATTGGGCGTTTCCAGCCCATGTTATCTTCGGCCTTCTCGAGCCCATTTATTCTTGGGCTCATTTCGAGCATTCGTTTACTTACGGCCCGTTCTTGTCATTTTACGCTTGTGGGCCAAATTCAGCCCGTGGTTCTGATCGGCCCGTTTGTGGTCCGTTAATACATTGGGCGTTTTCATAGCGTCATCAAATACAGCCTATTAACGATGGCCCGTTATGGTGACCCATGAGCAGACGATTCAACTCTAGCCGTTTACGGCCATAATGCGACTGTTATTGGCCCATGTTTGTGTCGATCATCTGACCCGTATAAGGCCCATTGATGATCTGACCCGTAGAAGGCCCATTGTTTCTCTGACCCGTAGAAGGCCCAATGTTTCTCTGACCCGTAGAAGGCCTCTGTTTCTCTGACCCGTAGAAGGCCCCTGTTTCTCTGACCCGTAGGAGGCCCGGTGTCACTACTGATAAATATTAGCCCATGGTTATTGTGGCCTAGTTTTAAAAATAGGTTATTGCAGCCACTAGCAAACCGCGGAAAAAAAGCTGCGACTACAAGCAAACAAATAAACAAGACAACAAGGAAATAAATAAGCAAGCAACTTATGCTAGGCTATCACGGCTATTACACATATTACATCCTTTGGGCATCAAAGTTCACCACCGGTGCAAATATAGGGAACACAAGCAGACATATAAGCGCATGACAAAACAAGTCGAGCTGAAACCACTTGAAGAGTTCAAGAAACAATATCACAGGTACCCATAATCTTTGGCAAGATGCTTAGCAAGCTTATTAACTTTCTCTTGTTTGGCGCTTAAATCCTCCAGTAACTTCTTTGTTGCACAAGAAAATCGCATCTGAATTCTGCGGGGACTTCCTCGGTCCTTGACTTCTTGCCGCTGACACGGTGTTGATGCCTTTCAGCTTGTAGCTGAGACTGAAGAAGCCGAAGTGATTCAGGCAGCGAGTTCGAAGAGCTTGTGCCGGTGATGCTTGGCGATAACTTCGAACACTACATCAAGCGCAGGACTGTGGGGTTTTCTCACTTGTCTACAAGATCGTTTTATCACCTTTCTTGGAGACCAACAGGGTTGTCTCACTATCTTGAACCTTATCTGCATTACTTTCTCTACCATTGCATAGTGGGGTGCTCTTCTCCAATATTCTGTTTGCATACTACAAGAGAAACAAGCAGACACATCACAGGTTTAGCTTGTAGTATACCAAACTCATTTTGGTAAACCGGTTCAGTAGTAAGGTGGACAGGATAACAACATGAAACAAACATATATCTATGTACTATGGTCACTGTATTGTCCATATCATTCTAGTTTATGTTCCCTAATCAAGATAGAGACACAGTTCAACTCATATATTTTTAAGACACAACAACATAGACAGAATATAAGTGTGAGAAACTACACAGCATTGGCAGCACTTGTAATGTGCATCACATGAGAACATAACTGTTTATACAACAAGCTGAAATCAACATAGAGCAAGAAGTTAGAACAACAATCCAGTTAAAGAAATAGGTTTAAAACATACATTGCGCCATTGGAGTTTCAATTGGATCCTTCAAATTGAAAGTAGTTGGTATGAGTAAATCGGTGATGCAACAACAAAGGAGTATGGACCATAGCTACGGAATCGACACGAGAACAGTTGCTCTTACGCTTTAAGCGTGGAGTTTGGGTTAGCTGTGGTGGTCTTAGTGCTTTGGGCACTGCGGTAGCTTTACAAACTGCTCGTGTGGGGTACTCTGTGGTGGACATGGTGCTTTGTCAACTATAAGTGGGTTACTATCCATTTGGGGTTGCGGTTAGATGGGTTGTAGCTGGTTCTACCCCTTGGTGTAAGTGTGCAATCTGGAAGAGTCTCGATTATGTGTGGTGGGGCTAGTTTGTGGGCGGTACAACCATGGTTCTATCTGCATCGACGGGTAGCTTGTCTTTTGTGAAGAACGGGTTTTGCTCCCTTAGATCTGCCATCACCCCTCCAATTCAAATGGCTGATAAACAAGAAAAGAAATTGAGCGTCTGAGACATTGTATGATGAGCAGATGTGGTAATTCACATATATGTTGTCTAACCAAGCAGGACAGACATGACACAATTTCACATATATGATGCCTAACTAAGCAGGATAGCATGACACAGTTTCAGATATATGATGGATAACTTAACAGGATATAATGGCATAATTCAACATATGATGAGTACCTAAGCAGGATGACATGACAAAACTATATGATGTCTTTCTAAAATAGGTTGGGATGAAATAATTCACATACATGTTGTCTAAGTATACAGGATGGCATGATATAATTGACATAATTGATTCATATACTAAGCAGTGGCACTTTCGCATGTATGATCTCTAAACTAAGCGAGATAGAATTCAATATTGTGCATATGATGTCTAAACTAAGCAATGCAAGACACCATATGCATCATATGAAAATATAAACATTGCAACTTAGAGCATACACCTCGGGTGGGATATAGGACTGGTCATCATCTCTACGAATCCTCCTCTGAGGAGCTCCTGTAACCATCGAGATATATGCTTCAACAGGTACCATTGCTGCTCTGAAGACCTTGTTTTCCTCCAGATTTTTCCATAACCGGCTCAAATGGCTGATACACATGAAGAGTAGTTCAATATACACAGATTGTCGACAAATGGAATACGTAATGAAAAAAAGATGGCATGAGATAATTCACATATATGATGCACGGCTCCATGGCGGTGCATAATTCACATATATGATAAGCGGCTGAAAAACATGGCATTGCATAATTCACATATCGATATAGAAAGCAAGCAGGAGGCATTCACACAAAGCATGTCTAATCTAAGCAGATGGCATGGCAATGCAAGACACCATATGCATGATATGAGCAATATAACCCAGCCAAGTTAGAGCATGCACCTCGGGGGGATCTGTTGGTCATCTCTCTGAATCCTCCTCGAGGAGCTATCGTAACCAACAAGAAATCTGCATCGACGGTAGCTTTTGCTTTCTCGAAGACCTTGTTTTCCTCCAGATTTTCCCATGACCGACTCAAATGGCTGATGCAGGGAAGAGTAGATGAATGTATAAACATTGTTGACAAATGGAATACATTATGGAAAAAAATATGGTACGATACAATTCACATATCGATGGTGGCTAAACAGGATGGCATTGCATGATTCACGTATATGATGCTGGCTAAAGAAGATGGCATTGCATAATTCCCATATACTCCCTCCGTTCCTAAATATTTGTCTTTTAGAGATTTCAAATGGACTACCACATACGGATGTATATAGACATATTTTAGAGTGTAGATTCACTCATTTTGTTCGTATGTAGTCACTTGTTGAAATCTCTAAAAGACAAATATTAGGAATAATGAATATGATATAAAACAAACAGGTGGCATTCACACAAAGCAAATCTAAACTAAGCTGATGACATATAAGATGTATAATGTAAGCAATGCAAGGCGCCATATGCATGATATGACCAACATCGGCATGCGAGTTAAACAAACACCTCGGTGGTAAGCAGGCATGGTGGCTCCTACGAATCTCCATCGAGCAGTTATCTTCCTCTGGAATACAATCTGGAAATGCAGGAGAGGGGGCACTTCGCCCACCATGGGCAGCGTCTGCATGACATTATATTCGCATAGCGGTCTTCTCTTTTCTCTACATGTTGATGCGATTGTGTACAATATCGACATGCATAATAAAAAATAGTTAGATTTTGTAAGGCCTAAAGGGTGCATGCAAAAATCAAGACTGATGGTAGCAAGCAGTGGATGGATCCAAAACTAATGATAGCAGGTAGATTATAGCTTGGTTTAAAAGATAGACAATGGATCATCTATTGTTTGTTGCCCACCAACATGAACCACATAGAAGACCCGGATGAACGGATAGTGAGCGGATACTATTAGTTCTGGCTCGATATGAGACCCATGGGCAATTCAAAACTCAAGATTGAGCGATAAAGTAGCGGTAATAATAACCGATGTATAACGTAAGCAAACACGAAAACTGCGACCTCTCTTAGGAACTGTCTAGTCCTCGGGTTCATCTGCTCGATCGATGATGGTAATGCAGTTGGCGTGGCTGCGGCAGCAGGGGAAGATGATCGAGGCGGAAAAAGAAAGTCTGCGGGGGATCTCTGCTGCGATGAGCAGCTTACATCGATGGTGCACCTCGGTGGGGTGGATGGCGACACGGCAGCGGGAGCAGGACATAACACACGAGTTTTCTTTGGCGTAATCTGAAAATGAAGTAAATCTGTAAGGGCTCCTTAGAATTGGAGGATTCTATAAGCGAGGGACAGGAAAAACACAGGAATAGGATAGGAATGCACGTGCAAAAGCAGAGCATTTGGAAACATAGGATTTGAGTCAACTTTGGGTGTTTGGCTCACATGAATTGGAAGAACAGAGGAATGGAGAAACAAAGTGATGCGACAGTGTACAACCTCTTTGGCATAGCCTTGTGGACCTCGGCATCATTGGGTTGGGCGTGGAGGATGGTGATGATCTTTGGTGTATTTGTCGGAGGCGGGGAAGAAGATCCGAGGCCTCTGGAAGCGGCGCCGAGGTACTGCTCTTTGTGATGGGCGGTTCCGTCGTTGGAGCAGCTCCGCTAAGGTGTCTGGCGACGAGGCTGAAGCATGACAAGACAGACAACTTTAATCTGAAGTGGGACCCTAATATCATCGCAATAGATGATGTAAAATACATCACCAAAAGTGCTAGATGTAAAAGCGCATCAGCCGCGCCACGGCGCTCCGACGAGATCTTGTAAGTACTGTTCACTCTGAACTTAAGCGAAGAAAATGAACTTCACAGTCGAAACTGAATTTTCTTGTCGAAACTGATTGAACTAATGTGAGCATTGCAATAGATGTTTAGGGCGTTCGAGCACTAGTAGCGAGAAGCGATGATCTAAATCAGCGAGCGCTCGGCGAGGAACGCACTAGCGAGAGAGCAAGTCGTGCGATAGCACCATGACGAGTGCTAAAGCAGCAACTCCTGTAGCTGCGGAGGTCGTGCAGCAGCAGCAGCAAGCATAGCGAAAGCAAGCGAGCAGCAGCAGCACGAGCGAAAGCAGGAAGCGGTGCAGCAGCGCGACCGGCAGCAAACGACGAGCGCGGGCGGCGAGAGCGAGCAGCTGCAGCTAGTGCCGTTGTGGAAGTCGCCGCCGAGGAAGCAAGCGACATGGGGAGAGGCGCCGTGGATGATGTGGCGGCGGCGGCGCCGTCGATGGAGCGCCATGTCTGCTCGGTATCGAGCACCGGCAGCCCGTGAGATCGAATAAAAGATAAAATGCAGCGGTGAGTGCAGAACCTCCTTGGTGGCGCCGAGTTGGCCTCGGCTTCATCGGAGGAATTGGTGAGGTGCTGCGGTTCGGTGGGGCAGGTCAAGGCGGCGCTGTGGGGATTGAGGTGGCGCGATAGGCGAAGCGAACGTCGGGGCAGCTCCTTGGAGGTGGAGGGCAGGCGGCTGATCCGGCGGGACGGCGAGATCGACAACGGATCCTCATCGGTGCGGTGGATGAGGGCGGCGAGCTGTTGCGGTGGGCGGCGTGGTCGAGGAAGAGTCTCGGCTGGCGGCGGTCGGGAGGCCGGCGGAGGGCGTGGGGTTTCGCGGGTTTTGGCGGCCTCGGTGTCTGAATGGGGGGGGCGAAGGGGAGGAGCCAAGCTTAGGGGGGCGCTTGTCGAAATGTAGGGTAAGTTACAGCGTACCCCACGGTTTTGACACATGACGTGGAGCTTCATTTCGGTGAGGGTAGAAGGGGATTTGGCGTGTGCGGGCTGCGGGGCGATTTGGATGAGGAGGGAGTTCTCGTGGCGTCAAATTCGGGATAACAAAGGCGGTAGCGGGTTGAAGAAGCGGGAGTTTCAAAGCAGGTGAGACAAAAGATACTCGAGCTTGAAAATTTCGGGATAACAAGGTGCGGATTCCTTGTTGGTGAGAACAAACTTAACGTGTAAAAAAATCATACAAGACACAAGAGAGTCATGTCCCTTTTACTATATTGCTATAGATGCCATTGAAAAACTACAAGAAAAATGTAAAAAAATCGGAGAACAAGATTACCTGCACAGTACCAAATCGATTAGCACTTCCCTCAACAACAACAAAAACAAATCAATTCCCACCAAAGAAAGAGTAATGTCCCTTTTATATGATTAGAGATGCCATGATCTCGAATTTCAATTTTGAATCCACGTTATGTTGAATTGAATATATCATTAGGTGACCTTGCGGTTTATAATTGATGTAGTCGTACATTTTGATCTTCCATCATATATGAACATTTTACTCCACCATGTGAACATATATATTGTCGTCTACCATATGGACTAAATTTGAATCAATTTTCCTTATTTGAATCGATTGTTGTCAAGTTATACAATAATTTAAATATTATCTTGATAACAAAAGACATGCATATAGCAGTAATCATATTTCACTATGAACTACATGTACCATCGCTCTCAATTCAAATATTTGTATCCATTTTATGTTGAATTCAAATCATAGTACATTATTGGTCTAGGTAGCGAGATGTTGGGATAATCTAAACCCTGTTTTCATACGTATAATTTTTGGCTGAATTGGGACAAGTTTTGGTATAAGCCTCTTGCAAAACGGAGATTCTCTCAACAAGCCTCGTGGTTCGAGAGGAGCGTGTCACCTTTGTGTCTTGAAGCGATATCGCTGCCTCCCCTGATTTTATTTACAGAGGCAACATAGAACTATATGAGTGCCTGTTAAATTTTGGAATTATTTGGGTTCATTTGGCCTTTTATACATTAATTGAGTTTCGGACTTTTAATGTGCATAATCTAAATATGAATTGCATGCACATGCTCGGTGCACCAAAGTGGGTTGAAAAATCACATGTGTGTCCTTGGTTGAATTTCTAGGTCCCATGGAAGAAATGAGAATGAAATTCAAACATCTGGGCGTCATGACTCTGCCGAGAACATCGAGAAACTTAGATTTTAAATTCATGTAAATCAAAACTCATTGGAAATCATGAAACTTGGCATGGTGTCATGTCATGGCACTAACATGTTGTGGTAAAAATTGGGCGATTTGGAAGCTCGTGGTTCTAAGAGGGGCGTGCCACCTTTGAGTGTGAAGCGATATCGCTGCCCCCCCTTGAGTTTCTTAACAAAGGCAACATAGAACTACATTAGTGCCATGTTAAATTTTGGAATTATTCCGGGTTCGTTTGTCGTTTTTATACATTAATTGAGTTTCTGGTCATTTAATGTGCATAAGTCAAATTTGAACTACAAGCACATGCTCTCGTGCACCAAAGTTGGTTGAAAAATCACATTTGTGTCCTCGGGTGAATTTCTAGGTCCCATGCAAGAAATGAGAATAAAATTAAAACATCTGGGCATCGTGGCTCGGCCGAGAACATTGAGAAACTTGGTTTTAAAATTCTTGTAAATCAAAACACGTCTGAAAATCATGAAACTTGGCATGGATGTCATGTCATGGTACTACCATGTTGTGGTAAAAAATGGCGAATAGGAACAGATTTTGGTATAAGCTTCTTGCAAACGAAGCTTCTCTCAAGAAGGCTCGTGGTTACGAGAGGGCGTGTCACCTTTGAGTCTTGAAAGCGATATCGTTGTCCCCTTGAGTTTATTTACAAAGGCAACATAGAACTACATGAGTGCCTGTTAAATTTTGGAATTATTCCGGCCGTTTGGCCTTATTTACACATTAATTGAGTTTTGGTCATTTAATGTGCATAATTCAAATTTGAACTACAAGCACGTGCTCCGTGCACCAAAGTTGGTTGAAAAATCACATTTGTGTCCTCGGGTGAATTTCTACTCCCATGCAAAAATGAGAATAAGATTCAAACATCTGGGCATCGTGGCTCGGTCGAGAACATTGAGAAACTTGGTTTTAAAATCATGAAACTTGGCATGGTGTCATGTCATGGTAGTACCATGCCGTGGTAAAAAAATTGGCGAATAGGAACAAATTTTGGTATAAGCTTCTTGCAAATCAGACTTCTCTCAAGAAGGCTCGTGGTTCTCGGAGGAGCGTGTCACCTTTGTGTGCATAATTCAAATTTGAAATACAAGCACATGTTCGAGTGCACCAAAGTTGGTTGAAAAATCACATGTGTGTCCTCGGGTAAATTTCTAGGTTCCATGCAAGAAATGGGAATGAAATTCAAAATTCAGGCGTCGTGGCTGGGTTGGAAACATTGAGAAACTTAGTTTTTAATTCCTGTAAATCCAAAACACGCATGAAAATAATGAAACTTGGCTTGGTGCCATGACATGGCACCAACATGCTAATAGTAAATTTGCAGTCCGATTTGCGAAAGGCACACATTAACAATCAACAAAGTCATTTTGGAACAAGTGTTGTCACGTTACAATCGGAAACACAAGTATTATTGAAACCGTGGGCGTTCTACTTACTAGTACCATTTACGTGCATACGCGTCCCATTTTTATTAGCTAGGAGGCGCCGTGCGGGGTAGCTATTTGAGTCTGAGGCGTGCGATCAGACCCCTGGCGTGCTTATCGGGAGGAGAGCCCTTTGACCTCCATCTGCCGTCCACCTCTCTCCCAAGGTCTCCATTAATGGCGCCCGAGCCTCTGTTTAATGGCGTGGCTATGTCTCACTCGACTGAGATTTAAGAGAAAAAGAAAATCTGAAAGCACGGATCTTGATGTAAGATCCGGCGGACCTATATAGCATCTCTGCGACTTATAGCAAGGCTGATGAATATATAAGGGCGATTTTTTTTTTTTTTTGATCAAAGAAGGGCTTGCCCTTCGATTTTCATTCTTGAAAACCACCACAATTCACAAGAAGTTCAGCACAACTCCAGCCTAACACGAAGGACTAAAAGCTACGTGCAGTTGAAATCGCAACATCCCAAGAGGCCAACAAAGGCCAAACATCCGCGCTAGAACCCAACATTTCACAACCGGCGACACAATCCACATCCTAAACCGATTATTACATCAAAAGAAACCAGGAAACTGAAGGAAGCCCAGCAGCTACTAGAAGACCAACAACGCCAGGGTCGCCACAGCAAGAGTTTTCTTCATTCCAGCCTCGCAACATTGATCTTCCACATTGAGAAAGATAAGGGCGATTAATTGTCTTACATAATTAGAAAGATAATTAAAAAAGCCACATGCGGCTCGCCGAAATACACAAGGGCAAAAGAAGAAGGAAGACAAGGATCGGCTCGCTGATCTCTACTTTCTTGATGCGTTCTTTGCAGGCAGCGGGAACTAGTCTCCGCGGCGGCGGCGATGAGCTCTTCGTGTCCTCAAGGCGCTGCTTGAGAACATCCACGGATTCCTCCACCAGCCTTTGGCGCTCGTTGCGGAGCATGTCATTCTCGTCCATAAGTTTCTTGGCGATGGCGCGGTCCTCTTCAACAAGGCCTTTGGTCTCCTCCTGCTGAGTACGCACTTGGACGATCTTCTCCCTCGGCAGGTCGCGCTCGGCCGGAGCCTCTCATTGCCCTCCCTTAGTTGCGGATGGCGCGGTAGCCTGTTCAAGCGAGGCTTTCCGTCGTCCTGCAACCTCGCCAAGCGGAGATCTGATCCATCGGCTATGGACGATCGCATGCATGCGCTGTAATGTGATCGTCGCCTGCCGCGAGAAATTTTCCCGAGCCGCCCGCGGTGGCGGGACATCTCTGCTGCATTAGTGGTGGCGGCGGGACATCTCTGCTGCTTCATGGCGGCGGACCGATCTGCTGCATCGGCGGTGCGGCGGGACCTCCGTGCTGCTTCGGTGGCGGTGGCGGGACCTCTGTGCTGCTACTTCCATGGCGGCGGGACATGTCGGCTGCTCTCGCGGCGGCGGGACATCTCTCGTGCTTCGCTTCCATGCTCGCCTCTCCTGGTGGCAATCTCTCGACCAGAACTCACGCTGGCCATGGCGAGCGCAAGGGAAGGATGCTGAATGACTTGTTTGTTTTTGTGGATGAGGAGTTGAGGAGGAATGTGCAGTCATCTTGGCATACTAGTATTTATAACCGAGTACTAATCGCTCTGAGTGGGAAACCGTTTAGGTTGTGATCGGTGTGAACAGGTTTGGAATTCAATATAGCGTGGTACTAATCGCTCCTAAGTGGGAAACCGTTTAGGTTGTGATCGGTGTGAACAGGTTTGCAATTCAATATAGCGTGGAGTAATTTGGAATGTGACGAGGCATAAGCTCAAAATTTATTAGCGGTTCTAGTTTGAAGTGCGGCACTATTCCCGGATGGAGTACTTCTTTTCTACTCCCTCCTTTCGGTTTTATAGGGCTTATCTCAAAATTTTAGTTTTCCATTTTATAAGGCTCAATTTGGTTGTTCCCCAACACATGTTCAGATTCAAGGTGCATTAAATCATTGCATGCAAGTATTAAGAAAATTGACCAATGCATGTACTTTATGCATGCATGCATTACAATTAATGCATTGATAAACATAATTTTTGAGAAAAACAAGAGCATTAATTAGGTGCTTTTGCAAACTACAAAAATATTCCACCACTCACCATAAACGGAAAGGAGAATACTGTTGTATGCGTGCAATAAGCGGCACCGTCGTATACATATCTTACGGTTAATGGGGCGTTAAGCGAGGAATAGCAGCGTGGCGAGCTCTAGGCTAGTCCTTTTTTAGACGCATTAAACCTATCTCTCGGGACTTCTACTTACGCACCATCGTGCCACCCACAAAAACTTGTACTCTGAGTTTAGTAGTACGTTATACTGAGGAAGAGAAGAGGTGCATGCTTTTCGTCCTCTCACACAGCGTCTGTTTTTCTCGAAAAGGAGGATGATGACCCCGGCCTCTGCATCAGGAGTCACACACGCATCTGTAGCTACAATTGTAGTGTTCTCAACCATCCGATTGGCTCTATCATGGATGTACCTATATACTAAAACATGTCTAGATACATCTATATTTTGACAAATGGAAGGCATGTATTGTGGAGCGGAGGAGTGCTTGTCATCAAAATGGATAAAAGGGCGTATCTAGAACTAAAATCGTCTACATACATCTCCTTTTATCCATTTTGATGACAAGTAGTACTTCTTACCCAAAGGAACTTTATATTCAACAGACACAAAATATCCGTTCATTGTTGGAAATTCTGATCGATGTCGAAGTAATTGCTGCGCCATACCAAAACCCACCATTTCTTAAGCTAAAGTAGACCAAGGTAATCCCTATATTAGCATATTACTAAGATAAGCAGAAGGCTTTGTCGAAACATTTAGGGCGTGAGCTTGTCAATCTGAATGTGGAGGACACAAGCTTAGCCCGGCCAGCAGCTTAGGCGGGCTGTCAAGAAGGTCAGCTCACTGCGTCGGCGTCGCGGGATCCTTGCTGCTTGTCACCTCCATTTCCACCTTGGCGGCGTCGGTCGTGCCTTTGGGCTCCCCGGTGAACCGTTCGCCCACAGCTTGGCCAAGTAGTGCGGCGGTGGGGGCGCCCGCTCGATCTGAGGCGACCAAACGCGGCGATAAGCGCGCCGATGTCGAAGCACGCCGCCGACCAAGAAAAAAAGCGGCGGTCCTCCTCCATGAACAGCAAAAGCCGTGGCTCCGGCGGTGGCACTTGCGGTGGAGCACCTTGCCGTCTTGGATCCTGTGTGCGGGCATGGGATGCGCGGTGCTGATGTGGTGGTAAGCGCCGCGGTGGCGGGCGCCGTAGCCATGAGCGGGCGCGCAGGGCATTTGCGAGGCGCGGCGGACACTGCTCTACGGTGATCGGCGAGCTTGTGGTAAGTGGCGTAGAGCCCACAGCCTTCGTGCGGGCACTCCACCCTCACCGGCGAAAGGGCGGAGTCCACCGCCGTGTTCCCGCGTCGAAGCCACCGCCGGCGCTTCGCACAGCCTTGCCGCTGGTTCCGGGGCGCTCGGCAGCGGCGATCGCGCGAGGCAGTGCCCTCCCTTGCCTGCAGAAATCAATCAACAACACATCAATCAAGAAACCTGCACCTTGCTCAATCAGCGAGCAGACGAGGTGTATTGAACCTCATACCTTTGGGCGTCAAGGCGGAGGCACAAGGCGATGGAGCACGGTGAGGTCCATCGAGACCTTAGAGAGCTCCATCGTCGGGTCCTGTTCCTGTTCGGTCTGCATGATCTCGCCCTCCTCGTGCACAACCATCTCTCGACTTGGGCCGGGGTATTACAAAGCTTACCGTCACATATTTTATACTCCCTCCGTTCCTAAATGTACTCCCTCCGTTCGGAATTACTTGTCTCGGAAATGGATGTATCTAGAACTAAAATACGTCTAGATACATCCATTTTTGCGACAAGTAAGGCTAGCCATAGTGGGAGTAACATAAGTAGTATCATGCACTTGGGACTGCATAAACATGCTTATGTGGCAGGCAATTAAAGAAGAGAGAGATGGTTATAGTAACATAGGTAGATACCGTAACATAATAAATATGGTGCTACTATGTGTCATGCATGGCAATAAATGGGACCATCTATGATACTACTAATCTATGATACTATGCACTATAGAGGTAGTAACATAGACTACTAGTAGCGTATGCATGTTACTAGTCTAAGTTACTCCCCACTATGACCAGCCTAATTCGAGCGGAGGAGTAAGTCTTTATAGAATTTCACTAGGTGGACTACATACGAGCAAAATGAATGAATCCACACTTAAAATGCATCTATATACATCCGTATGTAATTCATAATGGAATCCTACAAAGACTTATAATTTAGGAGCGGAGGAGTACTACTTCAAGGTGCATTAAATCAACACATGCAAGTACTATCAAAAGAAGAGTCACGGCATGCATGCATGCGTTGTAATTAATGCATCGATAGCATAAATTATTGAAATATATCGAGTGCAGTGCTTTGATGTGTCGCGTCCTTTCGTACATCAACGAGAAGTTTGATTATCCTCTCCCTCGCGGACTTAACTGCACCTGCCTTTGGCTGTATGACAGGTTGGCCACACACTGTCGGGCCCCTGTCATATGCGCAAAGGCAGGGCGTCCCTCCCTCGCCCATGGCGTGGTGGCTGGCAAGAATAGGAGAAGCTTTAGCTACGCTCTCCCTCCCATGCGGTGGACATGCAGCAGTTCAATCGGTGTCGGATGGCGAAGCGTCTTGTAGTACTCCTCCGGTGCGATAGTACACCATCATTGTTCGACTTCGAAGGCGAAGAGCCAAGCGCAGCCGGACGCTCGTGTGGCAGTTTCATGTGTAGAGTAGTCTAGATGGCGTGTACCGTGCTGTAAGCTTAAAATCGTTGGGAATTGGCTCCATGCTATGTGGCCGTCTCGAAGTTTTTAAAAAATTAAAATAGTCTTACGGCCCTACTGTCACCACGGTGATTGTAGTTTACTGCGCTCATCTGGTCAAGACAGGAATATATATTTTAATTTGTTTTTTTTGAAAAGGGGACTCCCGGCCTCTGCATCGAGCGATGCATACGGCCACATATATTTTAATTTGTGGTGGGTAAATGTTAGAGGTTGCAGCAAATATATTGTACACTGCGGGTCTTTCAGCCAAGTTTAGAGGCAAGCATGTGGGGCCGGTGCTATGATGTGTCGCGTCAACTCGTAGAAACGAGGAGAAGCTTGATTTTACTACGCCTTCTCCCTCGCCCCCATGCGCTGTTGCTGCATAAGCGAGGACATGCTTTTGCTTAGTAGTACTTCTACAACAAGCTATCCGTCCCTTTCGCGGTGGGCGGACATGCAGCGATGGATTCGACCTTTGTAGAAGCGTAGTAGTAACATCATTGTTCGTCTTCTCGAAGAAGCGAAGAGCCAAGCGCAAACCGAGCGTTGCGATTTGCGAACATTGGAGCACGCATATAGCGAGGCTCTTGCATGAGACAAAATTGCTATGTGAGCCCACTATTGTACTAATACGTACAACTACTTGCTAGTATAGCCCTGTAAACGAGAAAGGAGTATTTGCCCTTCTAGAGATTTCAACAAGTGACTAGACTACACGGGGCGGAGTACATATGGAGCAAAATGAGTGAATCTGCACCGTAAATAAATACGTACTAGTTCTATCGTTTTCCTCTCCGAGGTGCACAATATTGAGTATCTTGACTAGTCTCTTTTGACACGCATTTACGTTGTTTTTTTGACACAGTCTGGGCATAGCGCTCATATACTGCGCATACACTCACCCCTATGAGCGCACACACATGCGACACTATCATCTTGAAATTTCTGAAGTCACCATAGGCACCTCGTCGTCGGCGGGTCCATAGGTGCTTGAATGCCAAGGAGGAAGAGGTAGCGGTTCCCGAGGCGTTGAGCAGTCAATGATGCATCCTCAATTACATGCGAGAGGAATTAATTGGAGAAGCGAGACTAGAGCCGGCCACGATGTGAATACAGCGAGTTTGGACTCTCATATAATAAAGCGCCCACCACTCCAATCCATCTACTTCCAAGTCTCTGCGCAACCTGCTCACTCCAATCCAAGACCAAGTGACGAAGCCACAAGCACCTATGGAGGCGATGGGCCGGCGGCGATCGGCTGTGCCAAATCATCAAAGCGCCCGGCCTGCGGCCCGCACCGCGCAGCGTTTCGAGACGGTCTTTGGCGACCCGAGCATCGTAGCCCTCGCCGGCGCCCGGCCGCCTCTCGCATGGGCGACATGATGGTCAACTCCATCCGCAAGTTCACCGCCGTCAAGAAGCGCGGACGACCTTGCCGTCTTGCTCCAGCCCAGCGCCCGGGCTCCTCATTGCCTGCCACCCTCATCGGCCTACATGGTGGCGAACTCTTTCAAGCCCTGGTGGCCTGCAGGTGCGGAGGTCGCGACGAAGAATGTGCACCTCGAGGCGCGCTCGCCGCGCGCAGCGCCTCGCCATGCAAGAAACCGTCGACCTGCACATCCCGTCTCTGAGAAATCGTCTACATAGGCCACTACAAAGGCAGCGAGGACAGAAAAGGCGTTGGCCTTCTTCCGGTGGCTGGAATCTTTGGGCGCCATTGTTGAAGCACGTCGACACAGCCACAAAGCCGCTGCTACTTAGGCGCCGTTCGGTGGGCGGCATACTGAGTCGAGGAGGTGGGCGTCGTCGATGGATGCATCTCTTCTTCTTGCCTCCTGTAACCAACCTTTGCATCGCCTCGTGGCCTTAATGTTTTATTAGTATAGTACTCCCTCCGTTCCCAAATATAAGTCTTTCTAAAGATTCCAGCAAGTGACTACTACATACGAGCAAAATGGTGAATCTACACTCTAAACTATGTCTTCATACATCGTATGATGTATTCCATTTGAACTAGTATCTAAAAAGGCTTATATTTATGAGCGGAGGAGTATATGGCATTTTATTCAGTCGTAGCGTTTTCCTTTGTGAGGTGGGGCATGATTGAGCAAACCCACCCCACCCACGAGGCGTCGGCGAGTTTAGAATTAGAAGAGAAAGCGAGGAGGAGAGCTAGCTGTAGCCGCACGCTTTGTTGTCGAGATGGGACTCGTGTTTATAGAATAGAATCTTGAGCACTCGTGCCTCTTTTTTTGAGGAAAAATTAGTCGTATGTCTAGTACCACTAGTTGGGTGCGTCGACCTATAGCTATCATCACTTTAGGTCTCCTTTTGAACCATGGCTCGCTTCACAGTACATATTTTTCACGCATTTATCCTCCTATATGTACTCCTAGGCTATTTCCACGTGCTCCCATTCGCCGACATGTGGGACATAGAGCATCTGGGTCGTAGTGCATGCGACTCGGAGCATATCGGGGTACTTTACATTTCAGACCTCACGAATTACATACAAACCCCATGAGAAGAATAAATAAATCAATGAATTACTACATGAAACGGATTATTTTCATGGAAAGCGAACACGTTCATTAAATTTTGGACATAACACGTTTATAAAAATGGCCGGACCTAAACCAGTCTAAGGGCCTCTTTGATTTTTCCGAAAAAAGGGCCTCTTTGATTCATGAGATCTGAAAACACAGGAATGGGGAAAGTATGATGGCGATGAACCGAGGCGAGGAGAACTCTAGCTCAGTTAGAGGTTAGAGTTAGATTCTAACCTGAACTAACTCTAAACCAAAGAGGTGTATGGATGGCAGGGTTAGATTGACAATAAATGCTCTATCTCAATCATTTGACTACTTTGGACCCTATTTTTAGTCGGACTAAAATAAGTCCCTTGGATCCAAGCACCCTCTTGGTGTGGCGGCTCTTCATGGCCTCCTCCGCTCACAATTGACATAAGCGAACCATCTATACAAATCAAGCATGCAAAACATGATAATTTTACTTTGTCCATACAAATGAGATATCCACTTAAACATACAAGTCGTCAATCAAGCTTCACAAAATAAAAAAACACTTCATGAAACAAAGAATGAGCTAACTCATCACGGAAGTCATTCACGATAGGGAGGGAGCCCGGAGCCCCTCACGCACCGAGGGAGGAGCTCGCCATCGTCGCTCTGGAGGAAGGCTCTGTAGAGCCCAAGCCGGGAACCCCTCGGCCTTGGCCCTTGCGAGTTGAGGTCGACACCGGCATGGGTAGCAGGGCCGCTTGCCGCCGACTGGGAACTTAATCTTTGGGCCTCTAGAAATAATGCAAGCCTGTAACTAAAATACCTAGAAAGGTGAACTGAATCTTTGGGCCTCTAGAAATAATGCAAGCCTGAAACTGAAATACCTAGAAAGGTGAACTGAATCTTTGGGCCTCTAGAAATAATGCAAGCACTGAAACTTAAATACCTAGAAAGGTGAACTGAATCTTTGGGCCTCTAGAAATAATGCAAGCCTGAAACTGAAATACCTAGAAAGGTGAACTGAATCTTTGGGCCTCTAGAAATAATGCAAGCCTGAAACTTAAATACCTAGAAAGGTGAACTGAATCTTTGGGCCTCTAGAAATAATGCAAGCTGAAACTGAAATACCTAGAAAGGTGAACTGAATCTTTGGGCCTCTAGAAATAATGCAAGCACTGAAACTGAAATACCTAGAAAGGTGAACTGAATCTTTGGGCCTCTAGAAATAATGCAAGCACTGAAACTCAAATACCTAGAAAGGTGAACTGAATCTTTGGGCCTCTAGAAACAATGCAAGCCTGAAATTGAAATACCTAGAAAGGTGAACTGAATCTTTGGGCCTCTACAAATAATGCAAGCACTGAAATTGAAATACCTAGAAAGGTGACCTGAATCTTTGGGCCTCTAGAAAGATTTATTACCTCCTCAAGCAGCATCAAACAATTCCATCGTGCACCACAAATCTATAGCAAGTTTGATCGGGATCTACTTTTCCAAATCAGAATTAGCGCTAGAGCAAGCAAGATCAATGATATGGCCGTGAGGCAGAGAAAGAACGAACAAACTCACCCCTCTCGCGGCCTCCTGGTAGATCTTGCCGCCGCCTTGCGCTGAGAGAGGAGAAAAGCTTGAGTGAAGGGGGGCAGGCGACCTTGAAGGTCGGAGGGAGGCGGCGGAGTAGAGGCGGCGGAGGCGGAAGGAGGAGGCGGCGGAGGAGAGAGGCGGCGGAGGCGAGGCGGCCCTATGGGGAGCAGAGAGGAGTCGTGCGAGAGGGGGCGATCAGTGCGGGCAGGTGAGATTTTTGGGGAGGCGATGCAGTGCGGGCAGGTGAGATTTTTAGTTCTCTTTTAGTGGGCCGAGGATAACTAACCCAATTAGAACCTCTCCACGGGCTAGTTTTTTAGCTGGGTTAGAGCAAACTAGCTCAAACTAACCCCTCTTGTTTCGATAATTTGAGGCTATTTCAACCCAAACTAGCTCTAACTCAGGGATCCAAACAAGAGGAGTGTTCTTGTACATGCTACAGTGTGGACCGTAGCACATTGTTTTTATGGCCATATCACCACATTGTTTTCTCTGCTGGTTCCTTTGGGCTACCGTGGTTACATGCGGCTGGTTCCTTTGGGCTGCCGTGGTTCGCACTCCTCCGACTGAGTAGTACTCCTCCGTTCCTAAATATAAGTCTTAGTAGATATTTCACTTTGTGGACCACATACGGATGTATATAGATGCATTTATGTGTAGATTCACTCATTTTCTCCGTATGTGGTCCATAGTGAAATCTCTCAAGACTTATATTTAGAAACGGAGAGATATAATATATATATACCGCATCATTCTTTGCTCCTTCTTACTACTCCGACATGTGGGAGAGTCGACATCCGGTCGGCGTGTCATGCACCAGTTAGGCGCGGAGCGGAAGGGGCATCACCCGGTCGGGCGCCGATAATTCATGACTATAGTGAGTGGTCATATCACAAGTCTTTCCAGCGATGCTTGCCGTCAAATCGCACAGCCCACTCGCTCACCCTCCTCGCCTCTCTGTCAAACCGCCTACCGAAAACTGCAGCGCGTCTTGCCGGGAAAAGCCCGCCCTCAACTTTTAACTACGAAAATAGTTCGAGCTTGTTAGTTCTATATAAATACAGTACTTACTGTATGTTTATTCACCGTGGGGTTGTTCAATGAATGGAGGCGGGGAGCACAAGTGAACAATACTACCTCTGTCGGGTTTATTGGTCCCCATTGTATTTCGTGCCAAATTTTGACCATAGATTAAACTAAGAAAATGTTCACGCATGTCACCAAACATTATATTTTCAAAACTATGTTCAAATCTGAATCAATGAGATAATTTTTCTTGACATGCATTAACATTTTGTTAGTTAAATCTTTAGTCAAAATTTGGCACAAACTATAAAGGGACCTATAAACCGGGGCGGAGGTAATCTTGTAGTAGTAAGTAGGAGTAGTAGAGTAGTCACCTTAAATAGAGTTTCTTTTCTTTAATGCCACGTACACAAATTGAAAGCGCTTGTTGTGGAGAGAAAAAGATAATCACTCCACTATATATGGGCCTTGAGGGGCTGGCGCTTGCTTTACTAGGGTTGCTCTCTTCATTCTCTCATCCTCTCGAGATATAAACAAGACAGCGGTAGCGACATTTTCTCTCTGCTCACCGCTGGTCACAGATCCGGCGGATCCCTTGGCGGTGTGTGTAGAAGGACTAAAAGGTGCATCGTTCACGCGGTCATCACCGCCGAGGAGAAACCCACAGCTGCGGAGGGCCGATCCTCTGCCGTGCCGTTCTCTCCGACACAGCGCCCGGCTCGGGAGGTCCTCGACCCTTCTTCCTCCTGCCGTATTGTCCATGAGATCCGACCTGCCGCCGCCGACATCCGGCGACCCTCGGTATAAGTTCTTGGCGGCCTTGCTCTCTGCCCAGCTCCCCCGTGTCTGCATGTGCATCTTTTCTACTCCATCAGCTCTTCCAAAGCCACCTAAATTTTAGTATTATTAGAGGTAAAGCTACTTCATGCATTGAATCTAGGGCTTTGTTCAAACAACGAAGAAAGGGGAAAGTTGTAGCATGAATCTAGGACTTGATTCAAGAGGAAATAATATGGTGAAAGTAGTAGAGACCGGATACCCAACGGTCTCTTGGTTGAAAAAGGAAATAATGGGAAAGCAGCGGTACAAACTGGATAAGGAACAGATCTATTATTGGTTGAAAAAAGGATAGAAAGTGGCGGCTGGTGGACAAGTCAGCGAGTATGTCGAGGATTAGATTTGCTGCCATCACATAGTAAAGGTCTCGAGGATTAGATTTGCTGCCCTCACATAGTAAAGGTCTCGAGGATTAGATTTGCTGCCCTCACATAGTAAAGGTCTCGAGATTAGATTTGCTGCCCTCACATAGTAAAAGGTCTCGAGGATTAGATTTGCTGCCCTCACATAGTAAAGGTCTCGAGGATTAGATTTGCTGCCCTCACATAGTAAAGGTCTCGAGGATTAGATTTGCTGCCCTCACATAGTAAAGGTCTCGAGGATTAGGTTTGCTGCCCTCACATAGCGTGAACAAGCTCGGCATCACCACTTTATGCCTCCTTGTAGGTACATTGTCTTGATCGTCCTTTATCGCATGTCCTTATACCAACCTTTTGCCCTTGTTAATGTAAGGCGCATGTAAAATAAGCGATCACACTGTTACCTTAGGGACATGTCTAACCAGTGTTATTGTTAATCTAATGCCTCCGGTGATAAGATGCAATTAAAGCGTGTTACAAATGGCACTCTGCTGTTTTCCCGATATGATAAGTAAGTTGCTCCTTTGCTCTTTGAGTGTCTGGTGTCCCCACGGTCCCATGCCCTTAAACCAACTCTTTAGCTGCTGTTGATTTCTTGTATGCAGTAAACAAGCAATGCCACCATTAAAGTAATCCCATATTGAGGAATCTCATTGTTGATCGTAATGCTTACGGTAACATGAAGCATTCTTGACGTTTAAAATTTCTCTTGTCCTTGCGTGATTGCCATGAACATAATTAAGATGCTTCTTTTCATTTTGTATATGTTTAGTATATTCTTATTGACCAACAACTGTTTACTTTCTATCATTTTGTGCGAGATAGGGATATCCATTTCACCTTGTTGCTATTGTGACCTTTTGGTGAACTGCACAAAACACTTTTTTGGAATGAGTGTCTTGTGCAGTTCAACTAAAATGTCACGTGGGCAACATCTCTCAATTTTGGTGGAGCTGCACAAAATGGTGATTGGAGTTTCAAAATCTCCGTCAAGTTCTCTTTGGTAATCTCGTGCAACATTTTATTAGCCTTTGCAAGATGGAGCCATCCTTTGTCACCACAATGGCACTTTATTTTAGTGGAACTGCACAAAGGATAAGAAAATTATAGTTGCACCTTACATGAGCGGACAGCCAACCTTAATGTTCCTCAATTTTAGTGCAACTACTAAAGAAGAACACTGCCAGCTCACAAGAGCAAGTACTTCTTGCTAGCTGAATGATGCAATCTTTGCTTCATTTCAGGTGAACATGAGAAAAAGCGCATGAATTGAATCATGGAACTCGAGGCAGACCTCATCCTAGTGGAGCTGGAGGTTGAGTTCAAGGAGGCCGCTATTAAAGTGAAATCATGCTCTCTGTCTCCTTGTTTGTGTTGTGCAAACATGTTGTGCAAGCAGGAATACTCAACTACTGAGATGTTGTGACGGTCAAGAGCATTAGCCAAGTTCTTGATTGTATGACATGGCTAGCCAAGATGGATTTAATCCCGATATTCACTTTATCAAAAGGCTCTAATGGGTTGGTTACGAATCTTGCAAGCTGGGAATCAATGAGATGTGTAGGCATCTTTGTTGTACTTATTATTTGAATCTTATTTGTTGGTTACGAATCTTGCAAGCTGGGAATCAATGAGATGTGTAGGCATCTTTGTTGTACTTATTATTTGGATCTTATTTGTTGGTTACGAATCTTGCAAGCTGGGAATCAATGAGATGTGTAGGCATCTTTGTTGTACTTATTATTTGGATCTTATTTGTTGGTTACGAATCTTGCAAGCTGGGAAACACGGCATGATGATCGAGAGGACAACAACCATAACAAACAGTTCAAACTTGGTAGTATTATCTTTGTGAAAGTCGACAAATGTCTTGATCGTAATGCGTCACGAGAATAATAATTCTAATTGTTGTGCATGTTGATCCGTGGCAGCGATAGAACGAGCCAATGCATTGCTTGTTTTAAGTATAAATTTCTATTAAAGCTAATTAAATTTAAGTAAAGTGACCACTAACTCCTGTTATTACAGTACCAATCTGAGACCCGCTCGTGAACCGGCGTGTGGCGGAGTAGGTTTCTTAATGGGCGTTTGAATCGCCGAGGTGCATCTTCTGCGGGCGTGCAGCGGACGAGGAGGGTAATGCTTGTTGTCGCTGTACACACTCAGCTTCTTGTTGAATCCAGTTCCCCAAGAGCTGAAAAAGCGAACTGCTGCCGCCGCCTACACACTCGTTCACTCGAAGAGACTCAATGGCGATCCGAGGGTGAGCCTGCTGGATATGGACTTGACAAGGAGTTAGTTCGCCGTTCAGTCCTATGGCTGCACCAAGTTGAATGTGATGTACACCAGCGATACGGACTCGGTGAAGCTCGCCTCGCCTCGGTCCTATGGCTGCACCAGGTTACGGAGCATTCGCCCGTTTCATCGGCGGCGCCATGCTGCACCTTCGCTACGGTGGAGAGAAGGAAGAAGCGCGACGATTCGGCCATCTGGTGCAACAAGCTTGTCGACATCCGAAGCAATACAAGATCATCGACAGCGGGCGGAGAAGGACTCCGTGGTTGACCTCGCTGAGACCATCATCGACCCACGATCGCCAACATGAAAGAAGGCGACCTGAACACGTGGGAGGTACCTCTGAATCTAGCCTACATAACCTCTGCGGCCAGGGCGCATCGCATGCTACGACATGTACAGGCAGATCTTGGACATGAGGCGTGTCGCTTCCGTAACCGGCAGTACGGACAGCCGCAGCGTCATGATCAAGCGTGCGGGAAGGTCTAGATGTTGTACTTTATCTGTTTATAAGCACCTTTATCATCTGAGTGTTTCATGCATTAGCCTATGTGTCGTAATTATCTGTTTTGTCGAAATATTTCTTTTAAGAACCCATTAACCTGATTGCTTTTTTAGTGGCTATTTGCTTATGTATGTAAACTAGTTCACTTGTCCGTAAAAAAACTAGTTCACTTTCGGCTGCCGTGCTTTGAATCTCCTTCCTCCCAACATATTCCTCTCCTCGGGTGGACCCAGCAGGTCTCTGAATTTTCTCCACTTTCTTTTTCGATGTAAACTGAGTTTTCTCCCGATACTTTCCCTAGAACCAACTCAAGCTGTCCCGTCTAGCCTAAAAATAATAATACCCCCGTACTATTAACTCATCAAATTAAAATGATATTTTATTTAAGTAAGTTGAAAGTTCTTACAAAATAATAATAATAATTGTTTATATATAACTTGCCAAGTTAACTCCTAGTGATTGCGTACATAAGCTTGCAAAGATTTTCTTGACGTGCAATCATGTGTTTATATTTTATAACATTTCTCCGTCTAGCCCAACATGATATTTTCACCCAGCCAGCAAGTCCATGGATTTGAGAAAAATGCAAATGGGATTTAAGCGGGCTGCATAGATGCTACATCATTGTTTCACCCAGCCCACCAAATGGACTAAAAAACAAATGGGTGGTGACATGTGGGCGATGGGTGAAAGCCTAAGAAGGCGTTGGATTTACATCAACGGCGGCATTCTTCTTCAATCTCGTCTTCTTCCCCAGCGCTGCGGAACACTTTGCTCCAGCCTTGGCGTCCGGCGGCGTTGTTTTGCGCTCCTCGGTGGCGCTACCCGCCGAGCGGCAGGCCATCCCTCCCTCCGCACCTCCTGTTATTCTCTGCGAGTGTAGGCCCACCCGCACCGAACCAGTCAAGTTTCCCTCCTCTCCGTCTGCGACTCCTTTGCGCGTCTTCCCCATCTCCGGGTCGTTCGATCAGGGCCTTGCCGTCGTCCACCGCCTCGGTGCGCTTTCGGCGTGGCGTGGTCAACATCTGAGAGTCATCGGAAGAGGACTGTCGTGGAAACTGGCGGCTGGGACCCACGAGGTCCATGGTATACGCAAGGAAAGTTCCTCCTTATTACGCCTTACGTGCCCTTTGTGCGTGGGAAGGGCTTACGTATTTTTCGAAAAAACGTCCCCCCCTGACAGGTCGGACCCACCAGCTATATCTTCGCGCAAGGAAGTGCCTCCTTATTACGCACCAAAAATGAATACCCCCTGCTAGCTGGGACCCACCATAGTGGGTGGCTGACTTAATGGGCCTACTAAGTTGGCGAGGGCGGAGGGCTTTGTCAACTTAGTCAATATAAACGATTCTAGCTCCGGTGACCGTCGATGTCCATCCAGCGGCCATAGTGCTTCTTCAACCTCTGGTCTTCTTGCTCCGGCCGCCCAAAGCAGCGCCCGGTCGTGCAGCGTGCTCCTGCCTCTCGTGGCGGCTGTGATGCGCGGAGGCCTCACCGCCCCTACTACTCCCACCGCTGGCCCGGGTATCCCTCTACTCACCCACACCCCTGTTATTCTGCGGCGGCGGCAACCTCACGCCCATGCCGAACGGTGAACCCTCGTACTCCTCTCGCGTGGGCATCCTTTGCGCGTCTTCCCGGCTCGCGTCGTCCCTTCCTAGGCCTCGCCGTCGTCCACCGCCTTGGTGCTCTCGGGTGGCGTGGTCAATGTGGTCAACGACCGACTTCCATCGGAAGAAATCTTGTCGTGGAGAGGTGACAGTGGGTCCAAGGCCACACCCAGTTTTTGTGATTTGCCAAGTAAGTCGCTTTGTCGGGCTGTTGGGCTGCAAATCTTTCAAGGCGAGGAGAGCTTCATTAATTTGGCGAGAAAATAGCCTATCGATAATGAGAAATGGGTTGTACATTTTAAAACACATCAAACCGGCAATTAGTTTCAAATATCTTTTTTCATTTGAGATTTTAAATTACATTAATTTTTATGCATGGAGAATTTGTTGGATTTTATATTGATATACATTTATTTTTAAAATCAGTTTGAATGTGAGTCGAAATTTGGGATTAAAAACAGTTCGGACCCTTTTGAAATATGCAAAATTTCGTATAATTTTTTAACCGTGGCCACAATATGGGCTGTAATGCTAACAAAAGAATATGGGCTCCAAAAAACCTTAAGAATTAGCAAATGGGCTGTAAATTATTAGAAATAATGGCAGATGGGTTGTATGCTGTTTTCCACAGATTTGAGGCTTTCCTAAAAAAGGTTGGCCTGGCGGTGGTTGTTGGATGTCCATCCAGCGGCCGTCGTCTTCTTCAATCTCTGCTCTTCTGCTCCGGCCGCTCAAACAAGCGCCGGCGGGACTGCTGCTCCCTCCTCCCATGACCCGGCTGTGCCTTGCTTGAGCCTCACCGCCCCACCGTACTCCCATCGCTGGCCTAGCCATCCCTCTACTCACCCACACTGTTGTTATTCTCCGTGACGGCGGCGAACCAGTAAACCCTCGTACAGTCGTACTCCCCTCCGCGTGGGAAACAACTGCCGAGTCTTCCCTGCCTCCGTGTCGTTCCCTTCCTAGGCCTCGCCGTCGTCCACCGCCCTGGTGCTCTCGGCGTGGCCTGGTCAACGTGGTCAACGACCGACATGCATCTGAAGTGGACTGTACGTGGAGAGGCTGACAGCTGGGTCCTGACGCCGCGCAAGAAATGCCTCCTTATTACGCGCAAAATAATGATTCCTCCACGACATCAGGGACCCACGAAAGGGCCTCTGTATTTCGTGAAAAAAAGCGTTACCGCCCGGTGACAGCTCGGACCCACCAGCTATATCTTCACGCGCAAGGAAGTGCCTCCTTATTACGCACAAAAAATGAATACTCCCCACATTAGCTGGGACCCGGTATAGTGGCAGGCTGACTTGTGGGCCTACTAAGTTGGCGGGGACGGAGGGCTTTGTCAACTTAGTCAATATGCATGATTCTAGCTCCGGTGACCGTCGATGTCCATCCAACGGCCGTAGTGCTTCTTCAACCTCTGGTCTTCTTGCTCCGGCCGCCCAAACCAGCGCCGGTCGTGCCTCGTGCTCCTGCCTCCCGTGGCGGCTGCGATCTGGCGGAGGCCTCACCGCCCCTACTACTCCCACCGCTGGCAGGCCATCCCTCTACTCACCCACCCCTGTTATTCTGCGGCGGCGGCAGCCTCACACCCAGCGAACGGTGAACCCTCGTACTCCTCTGGCGTGGGCATCCCTGCGCGTCTTCCCGGCTCGCGTCGTCCCCTTCCTAGGCCTCGCCGTCGTCCACCGCCCTGGTGCTCTCGGTCTGGCGTGGTCAGCGTGGTCAAGGAATGGCTTCCATCGGACGTGGACTGTGCGTGGAGAGGTGACAGCTGGGTCCACGACGCGACAAGGAAGTGCCTCCTTATTACGCGCAAAATAATTATTCCTCCACCTGACAGCGGGGACCCACCGGACGGGCCACCGTATTTCGTGAAAAAAACGTTTCCCCCCTGACTGCTGGGACCCACCAGCTACATCTTCGCACGCAAGGAAGTGCGTCCGGGCAAAAAAATGATTCGCCCCCCTGACTGCTGGGACCCACCAGCTACATCTTCGCAGGCAAGGAAGTGCCTGACAGTCGGGACCCACCTGGTCGAAGCGTACGTAGGGTTGTCATTCTGGTGTGACGTGTGCGTACATCTTGGTCGTTGTAGAAGCGGCGCGTGTCGTAGTAAGCGAACACGTAGCATGTACATGCGTCGTGGCGGCGAGGTGCAAGAAAGAAAATCTGACCCGCGTCACGTACATACGGGCAGGGTCTCGAACGCCTACTCGCGCATATGTACATGGCTGGGTCGGAGCGGAGAAACAGCGTCGTCGTCGTGTTCATGGGGAGCCAACCGGCTGGGTCGAGCGGAATGCGTGGTCGTGTTCGCCGGGAGGCTTGGGCGGAGCAGGCGATGGAAGCGAGGCTGGCGTACCGCTGGCGGAGAAGCGGCCTTGTGTTCGACCGGCCACGTTGAAAGCAGGATCCTGTTGATCGGGAGGGCTGGCGTACCGCTGCTGGAGAAGCGGACCTCCTACGGTCGAAGCAGGGGTCTGTTGATCGGGAGGGTGTGGCGTGCCGCCAAAGCGGAGAAGCGGACCTCCTACGGTCGAAGCAGGGGTCTGTTGATCGGGAGGGTGTGGCGTACCGCCAAAATGGAGAAGCGGACCTCCTACGGTCGAAGCAGGGAGTCTGTTGATCGGGAGGGTGTGGCGTGCCGCCAAAGCGGATGAAAGCGGACTTGTGTTGGGCCTACGGTCAAAGCAGGGGTCTGTTCGCCGGGAGGGTGTGGCGTACCGCAAAAGCAGGACTCCACGGGATCTGTTCATCTCCACCGTCGACCTCCTCCAGCCTCCACGGGCTCCGTCGACCTCCTCCAGCCTCCACGGGCTCCTGTTCATCCAGCCTCCACCACGCGCTACTCCACAGCTCCTGTTCAACCACCCCTCCACGGGCACCCCTCCACCGTCTACTGTTCATCCAGCCCTCCACACCACGGGGTCCTGTTCAACCACCCTCTCCGGCCACCCCTCCACCGTCTACTGTTCATCCAGCCCTCCACACCACGGGGTCCTGTTCATCGGAGCAAGCGCCACCGCTCCTTTATTCATCAAAACCCCCATAACGCTCTTTGTTCATCAATCGATCGGCTTGATTAGCAGCGATAGCGAAGAATCGCTCCATCGGGTTCGATTAACAGCCATCGATCGATCGCTCGGGTTCGATAACGCGTAGCCTGCGGTCTGTCGCTTTCGGGTTGATTAGAGCCCAACGCCTCGCTTCGGGTTGATTAGAGCCAGCGCCTTGCACTGCGTGCGTCGTCTGAGAAAGCATGCATCGCTCGGCCCCGACCTCCCCCGTAACGGCAACTCCCGAAATTTTCCTCCCCTCGCTTCTACCACGGTTTTTCCGTCATGGGCGGCCCAAAGAATGTCATGCAGCTGCGTCTCCGGCCCGCCGGGACGAAAAGCCCATTTTTGTCATGATTTTTTGTCATAAGTAGGAGCCCACCACATCTATGATGATACGGGTTTTGTCACAATTATCGTCATAGAAGTGTCATATGTATGACGATTTAAAAAAAATTCGTTCGGCTCCCAAAATGTCACGGATGTGTCTTTTTTGTAGTGTTCAATGAAGATAAGATTGAGGATTTCCAAGTACAAGATGTTAGGAAGGAGCCTTGCAAGAGAAGTAGGAGCTGCTGTTGAGCCTCTTCAACCTGCTAAGCTAAGTCCTTTGTATGCAACTCAACAGTTCAATTCCTTGTTTGTTTGAGGCATAGTTAATTTTCTCTTTTCAATTGCTTTATTTGTCCTCACTTAATGAGATGCCCAAATGATTATGCACGATGTTAGGTACTTGTATCACTATTAGTTGACATAATTAAAGGCCTTACCATTTAATTACTCTGCGAAGTGTGCTGAAGCTTTGGAGTCTATTAACCAACTATTATTGCATGAGGCTCACAATCTAGTTTATACTCGCTAATGATTGCATAGTTTTGCACGATGTAGTATGTTTGTATGAAACCCTCTGCTGTTCATTATGCTCCCTAAGACTTTAATTGAAGTGCAGAATGGCCAATTGCTTGCTTACTTATCATAACATGCTATCTAAATTTGTAACTTATGCATGTTTTCTATTGGGCTAACATCATGCTCCTCTGGTGAGCTAAGAGGATTTCTGTATGCAGGCTGCACATACTATCTTTTTATAATTTTTAAAATATCACTGCTTATGCTTCATGGCGTGTAACATTTTTTGTGAAAGTAGCGTGTACCATTATTATTAGTCCTGTTTTGCCATGTAGTACAAAATAGTGTCTTGTTAAGCTTCCTTTGTTGTAACTATATTTTGCCCTAGTCATGTGTACTTACGAAACATTTTAGGATGAAGTGACATCAACACAAAAATCTGCGAGCGATGCGACATGGCGTTACCGAATGATTATGGATTGGAATTGGAATGTCTGATGTTCTCGAGCATCAACTAGAATTGGCAAGACAATGTGTACATGATTGTCAACATATAATCAACAAGTTGAGGCTGGACATGCAGGTATTAGATGCAGAGTCAAAAAATGAAACAAGACACCGAGGTAACCATGAAGGAATTGGAGATTTTGCGAGTGAAATTTGTGCTATCTGAATCCGGCCAATCCTATTTTACGAAGATATTATAGTTCAAATGGAGTTAAGTTGATGCCGTCCATGATGTATGAGTCGCATTTGCCCGTGTATGTAATTTGCTGTTTGTGTATGCTTTATTATCACTGTCTGCGTACCATAATGCCCGATGGGTATAATCGGCTGCAATTTCTTTATTGTATAGTGTAGGATTATTCTACCTTTCTATGCCTTGATCTCTTTGTTGTATAGTGTATGCTTTTTAGAGGTGATAGTATTGAGTAGGATAATTCTTTGAATATGCTATATCGTTCAAGCGGGGCCAACTCGTCCGACCATGGGCCTTCGTCTCGTAGGATCCATGGGCCTTCGTCTCGTAGGATCCATGGGCCTTCGTCTCGCGGGATCCATGGGCCTTCGTTTAGAGGATCCATGGGCCTTCGTCTCGTAGTGTCCATGGGCCTTCTCGTCTCGCGAGATCCATGGGCCTTCTCGTCACGTAGGACCCATGGGCGCCGACTCATTATGGGTCTTGTCTTGGCCTTTAATGGGCCATAGGCAGACCTATAATGGAAATCGTACATTTATGGGCTGACCATAACGGGCGTTAATAGGCCGTGTTGGTTATGCTATGAAAATGGCCCAACAGCCTAACGGACCACAAGCGGGCATTATAGCAACAGGCTGAATTTGGCCCTAGCGAAAATAGCGATGTGAGGCCGTAAGTAACGAATCTTGCAAATGAGCCCAAGAATAAATGGGCCCTCGAAGGCGAAAGTTAACTGGGCTGAAGCATTAGCGGAATAACGACCCGTTAATGGGTATAAAGTGTTACCTTTGTTCATTACGGGCCGGTTTCACATGAGCCGTTAATGGGTGTAAAGTAATACCTTTGTTCATTACGGGCGATTTCAGCATGGGCGCTAATGGGCCAAAATTACAAAGGGCCTCATTTGGGGCGAAAGGCGTCATGGGCCATACATGGGCGGAAGCAGCAGGCTAGAATCATATCGGATGGCCGGATGGCGCTACTTGGCCTAAGTCGCATAGGCGTAGCGGGCCTTGGGTTAGCGGGCTGTAAATGGGCTATATGCTAACGGGCCGTTAACGGGCTTTCCATGGGCGGCCCGCCATGACTTTTGACCAAGTCAAGCGGGCGGCCTTTTCACGAGAATGGGCCCTTTGTTGGGCGAGCCGCGTGTCGGCGTATCATAGGCGTATACATCCGGTGAGTGGATGATATCTGTCTCAATGATGAGCCGACCGTGTTTCCTCCGACCAATGATGATTTTACATGTGGAAAATCCCCATTGGTCGGGGCTAATAACGAGTTATCGGATCAAAACCCGACCCGATAGCTTAACGGACGTTCCGTTACGGTGGATGCCGCGTGTCGGTCACCCTTGATGAAAGCTTACGTGGCGCGATTTATCGTCATGGAAGTGGACACTTCGTGATGATAATTTTGGTAATGTCATGGAGCACTTCTCGACAACATAGGTATGACTATCTTGATTACATCATAAATTTGTCATGGATGTACATGCATGACAAAAGCGACCTCTTGTGACAAACCGTATCATCACGAAGTGTGTTTTTTTGTAGTGGATGCTACTGCTTGGAAGCGCACCAGCAGATAGCTCCACCATTCAATATAAATACATATCGGTTTGTGACTTAGAGTCATCCGGATCGGTGTCAAAGCTTGCATCGGCGTAACCATTTCGACAAGCTCTTTGTCACCTCCATAAATGAAAACAAATCCTTAGTGCTTTTCGGTATTTGGGATGTTCTTGACCCTTTGTCGATGATACACTCTGGATTACTTTGGTACCTCCTGCTAAACTTATAGCAAGGCACACATCAGGTCTGGTACATAGCATTGCATACATTATAGAACCTATGGCTGAGGCATAGGGAATGACCTTCATTTTCTCTCTATCTTCTGCGGTGGTGGGGCATTGAGTGCGACTCAACTTCACACCTTGTAACACAGGCAAGAATCCCTTTCTTTGGTGATCCATTTTGAACTTCTTCAAAATTTTATCAAGGTATGTGCTTTGTGAAAGTCAATTAAGCGCCTTGATCTATCTCTATAGATCTTGATGCCCAATATATAAGCAACTTCACGAGGGTCTTTCATTGAAAATTCTTATTCAAGTATCCTTTTATGCTATCGAGAAATTCTGCATTATTTCCAATCAACAATATGTCATCCACATATAATATTAGAAATGCTTCATAGCTCCCACTCACTTTCTTGTAAATGCGAGGCTTCTCCAAAAGTCTGTATAAAACCATATGCTTTGATCACACTATCAAGCGTATATTCAACTCGAGAGGCTTGCACGGTGCATAAATGGATCGATGGAGCTTGCACACTTTGTTAGCACCTTTAGGATGACAAAACCTTTTGGTTGCATCACATACAACTCTTCTTTAAGATATCCATTAAGGAATGCAGTTTTGACATCCATTTGCCAAATTTCATAATCATAAAATGCGGCAATTGCTAACATGATTCAGACAGACTTAAGCATCGCTACGGGTGAGAAGGTCTCATCGTAGTCAACTCCTTGAACTTGTCAAAAACCTTTCCCAGCAAGTCGAGCTTTGTAGACAGTAACATTACCGTCAACGTCAGTCTTATTCTTGAAGATCCATTTATTCTCTATGGCTTGCCGATCATCGAGCAAGTCAACCAAAGTCCACACTTTGTTCTCATACATGGATCCCATCTCAGATTTCATGGCCTCAAGCCGTTCCACAGAATCTGGCCTAATCATCGCTTCCTCATAGTTCATAGGTTCTTCATGGTCAAGTAACATGACCTACGGAACAGGATTACCCTACCACTCTGGTGCGGATCATACTCTGGTTGACCTACGCGGTTTGGTAGTAACTTGATCTGAAGTTTCATGATCATTATCATTAGCTTCCTCACTAATTGGTGTAGGAATCACTTTGGAACTGATTTACGTGATGAACTACTTTCCAATTTGGGAGAAAATCTGATTACCTCATCAAGTTCTACTTTCCTCCACTCACTTCTTTGAGAGAAACTCCTTCTCTAGAAAGGATCCATTCTTGACAACAAATATCTTGCCTTCGGATCTGTGATAGAAGGTGTACCCATGATCTCCTTGGGTATCCTATGAAGGCGCATTTCTTGATTTGGGTTCGAGCTTATCGGATAGAAGTTTTTCACATAAGCATCAGCCCCAAACTTTAAAGCGACAACAGGTTTCTTGCTAAACCACAGTTCATATGGTGTCGTCTCAACAGATTTAGATGGTGTCCTATTTAATGTGAATGCAGCCGTCTCTAAAGCATAACCCCAAAACGATAGCGGTAAATCGGTAAGAGACATTATAGATCACACCATATCTAAGAAAGTATGGTTACGACGTTCGGACACACCATTACACTGTGGTGTTCCAGGTGGCGTGAGTTGCGAAACTATTCCACATTGTTTCAAATGAAGACCAAACTCATAACTCAAATATTCACCTCCACGATCAGATCGTAGAAACTTTATTTTCTTGTTACGCTGATTTTCCACTTCACTCCGAAATTCTTTGAACTTTCCAAATGTTTCAGACTTATGTTTCATCAAGTAGATATAGCCATATCTGCTCAAATCATCTGTGAAGGTCAGAAAATAACGATACCCGTTGCGAGCCTCAACACTCATTGGACCGCATACATCAGTATGTATTATTTCCAATAAGTCAGTTGCTCGCTCCATTGTTCCGGAGAACATAGTCTTAGTCATGTTGCCCATGAGGCATGGTTCGCAAGCATCAAGTGATCCATAATCAAGTGATTCCAAAAGTCCATCAACGTGGAGTTTCTTCATGCACTTTACACCAATATGACCTAAACAGCAGTGCCACAAATAAGTTGCATTATCATTATTAACTTTGCATCTTTTGGCTTCAATATTATGAATATGTGTATCACTACAATCGAGATTTAACAAAAATAGACCACTAAGCAAGGGAGCATGACCATAATGTAAATAGAACAACCATTATTCTCTGATTTAAATAAATAACCGTCTGGCATCAAACAAGATCCAGATATAATGTTCATGCTTAACGCTGGCATGAAATAACAATTATTCAGGTCTAAAACTAATCCCAGCGGTAGATTTAGAGGTAGCGTGCCGACGGCGATCACATCAACCTTGGAACCATTTCCCATGCGCATCATCACCTCGTCCTTAGCCAATCTTCGTTTAATCCATAGCCCCTTTTTCGGATTGCAAATATGAGCAACAGAATTAGTCAAATACCGGCGGTATTTTCGAGCATTAGTAAGGTGCACATCAAGAACATTTATATCAAATATACCTTTCACTTTGCCATCCTTCTTATCCGTGAAATACTTGGGGCAGTTCCGCTTCGGTGACCAGTCCTTTGCGGTAGAAGCACTCGATGTCGGGCTTAGGTCCAGACTTGGGTTTCTTCCTTGAGCAGCAACTTGCTTGCTGTTCTTCTTAAGTTTCCTTCTTCCCTTTGCCCTTTTCTTGAAACTAGTGGTCTTGTTAACCATCAACACTTGATGTTCCTTCTTGATTTTACCTCCGCAGCCTTTAGCATCGCGAAGAGCTCGAATTTGTCTTTCCATGCCTTGCATATTATAGTTCATCACGAAGCCTTTATAGCTTGGTGGCGGTGATTGAAGAACTCATCAATGACACTATCATCGGAAGATTAACTCCCATCTAAGTCAAGTGGTTGTGGTACCTAGACATTACGAGTATGTGTTCCTTGTGAACTATTCTCCTCCATTTGCAGCTATAGAACTTGTTGGAGACTTCATATCTCTCAACTCGGGCATTTGCTTGAAATATTAACTTCAACTCCTGGAACATCTCATATGCTCCATGACGTTCAAAACGTCTTTGAAGTCCCGATTCTAAGTCGTAAAGCATGGCACACTGAACTATCGAGTAGTCATCAGCTTTGCTCTGTCAGACGTTCATACCGTCCGGAGTTGCTCCTGCAGCGGGTCTTGCACCTAGGGGTACTTCCAGGACGTAATTCTTTTGTGCAGCAACTAGGATAATCCTCAAGTTACGGACCCAGTCCGTGTAGTTGCTACCATCATCTCTCAACTTAGGTTTCTCTAGGAACGCATTAAAATTCAAGGGAACGGTAGCACGGGCCATTGATCTACAACAACATAGACATGCAAAAACTATCAAGTACTAAGTACATGATGAATTAAAGTTCAATTAATCATATTACTTAAGAATTCCCACTTAGATAGACATCCCTCTAGTCATCTAAATGATCACGTGATCCATATCAACTAAACCATGTCCGATCATCACGTGAGATGGAGTAGTTTTCAATGGTGAACATCACTATGTTGATCATATCTACTATATGATTCACGTTCGACCTTTCAGTCTCAGTATTCAGAGGCCATATCTGCATATGCTAGGCTCGTCAAGTTTGACCCGAGTATTCTGCACATGCAAAGCTGTCTTGCACCAATTGTATGTGAACGTAGAGCTTATCACACCCGATCATCACGTGGTGTCTCGGCACGACGACTTGTAGTAATGGTGCATACTCAGGGAGAACACTTATACCTTGAAATTTAGTGAGGATCATCTTATAATGCTACCGCCGTACTAAGCAAAATAAGATGCATAAAGGATAAACATCACATGCAATCAAAATATGTGACATGATATGGCCATCATCGTCTTGTGCCTTTGATCTCCATCTCCAAAGAACCGTCATGATCTCCATCATCACCGGCTTGACACCTTGATCTCCATCGTAGCATCGTTGTCGTCTCGCCAACTATTGCCTCCACGACTATCGCTACCGCTTAGTGATAAAGTAAAGCAATTACATGGCGATTGCATTTCATAAAATAAAGTGACAACCATAAGGCTCTTGCGAGTTGCCGATAACTTCTACAAAACATGATCATCCCATACAACAATTTATATCTCATCACGTCTTGACCATATCACATCACAACATGCCCTGCAAAAACAAGTTAGACGTCCTCTACTTTGTTGTTGCAAGTTTTACGTGGATGCTACGGGCTTCTAGCAAGAACCATTCTTACCTACGCATCAAAACAACAATGTTTTTTGTCAAGTGTGCTGTTTTAACCTTCAACAAGGACCGGCCGTAGTCAAATTTGATTCAACTAAAGTTGGAGAAACAGACACCCGCCAGCCACATGTGTGCGAAGCATGTCGGTAGAACCAGTCTCATGAACGCGGTCATGTAATGTCGGTCCGGGCCGCTTCATCCAACAATACCGCCGAATCAAAGTAAGATGTTGGCGGTAAGCAGTATGACGATTATCTCCCACAACTCATTGTGTTCTACTCGTGCATATCATGTACGCATAGACCTGGCTCGGATGCCACTGTTAGGGAACATAGTAATTCAAAAAAATTCCTACGATCACGCAAGATCTATCTAGAAGAAGCATAGCAACGAGACGAGAGCGTGTGTCCACGTAACCTCGTAGATCAAAAGCGGAGCGTTATATATGGTTGATGTATTGAGCGTCTTCACGATCCAACCAATCCAAGTACCGAACGTACGGCACCTCCGTGTTCAGCACACGTTCAGCATGATGACGTCCCTCGAACTCTTGATTGATGAGGGTCGATGGAAGTTCCATTAGCGCGACGGCGTGGCAGCGGTGTTGGTGGTGTGATCCGCGAGGCTTCGCCTAAGCGCTATGACAATATGGCGAGGTGGTAAAGCGTGGAGGGTCACGCGCTGCGGCTAAGGACAATTGATGTGCCTTTGGGGTGCCCTGCCCGGTATATAAAGGAGGGGGAGGTCTGCGGCGGGAGGGTGCACCATGGGAGTCCTACTTGGACTAGGACTCCTAGTCCAAGTAGGATTCGCCCCCCCCCCCTCCTTTTCCTTGCTTCCACTGGTGGGAATAGGAAGGAGAGGGAGAAGGAAAGGGAAGGGGGCGCCGCCCCCTCCTCCTTGTCCTATTCGGACTCCAAAGGAGGGAGGCGCGTGGCCACCCCTGTGGGCTTCCCTCTCTCTCCCTTTAGGCCCATGTTGGCCCAACACTTCCCCGGGGGGTTCCGGTAACCCCTCGGTACTCCGGTAAAATACTCGAATCACTCAGAACCATTCCGATGTCCGAATACAACCTTCCAATATATGAATCTTTACCTCTCTACCATTCCGAGACTCCTCGTCATGTCCGTGATCTCATCCGGGAGTCCTAACAAACTTCGGTCACCAAAACACATAACTCATAATACAAATCGTCATCGAACATGGACATGACGAGGAGTCTCGAAATGTTCGAGACGTAAAGATCGATATATTGGAAGGCTATATTCGGACATCAGAAAGATTCTGAGTGGTTCGGGTATTTATCGGCGTACCGGAGAGTTATGGAAATTCGCCGGGGAGTATATGGGCCTTATTGGGCTTTAGGGGAGAGAGAGAGGGGCTTCCTAGGGCAGGCCGCGCGCCCCCCAAGGCCTAGTCCGAATTGGACTAGGGGGAGGGGCGGTGCCCCCTCCTTTCTTCTCTTCTCTCTTCCCCTTCCTTCTCTCCTACTCCTACTACTTGGAAGGGGGGGAATCCTACTCCCGGTGGGAGTAGGACTCCCTAGGGCGTGCCATAGTAGAGGGCCAACCCTCCCCTCCTCTACTCCTTTATATATGGGGGAGGGGGCACCCCATAGACACACAAGTTGATCATGGATCTCTTAGCCGTGTGCGGTGCCCCCCTCCACCATAATCCACCTCGGTCATATCGTCGTAGTGCTTAGGCGAAGCCCTGCGCCGGTAGCTTCGTCATCACTGTCATCATGCCGTTGTGCTGATGAAACTCTCCCTCGACACTCTGCTGGATCGTGAGTTCGTGGGACGCCACCGAGCTGAACGTGTGCTGAACTCGGAGGTGCCGTACGTTCGGTACTTGGATCGGTCGGATCGTGAAGACGTACGACTACATCAACCGCGTTGTCATAAAGCTTCCGCTTACGGTCTACGAGGGTACGTAGACGACACTCTCCCCTCTCGTTTCTATGCATCACCATGATCTTGCGTGTGCGTAGGAATTTTTTTGAAATTACTACGTTCCCCAACAATGGCATCTGAGCCAGGTTTATGCGTAGATGTTATATGCATGAGTAGAACACAAGTGAGTTGTGGGAGATACTAGTCATACTGCTTACCAGCATGTCATACTTTGATTCAGCGGTATTGTTGGATGAAGCGGCCCGGACCGACATTACGCGTACGCTTATGCGAGACAGGTTCTACCGACGTGCTTCGCACACAGGTGGCTGGCGGGTGTCAGTTTCTCCAACTTTAGTCGAATCGAGTGTGGCTACGCCCGGTCCTTGTTGAAGGATAAAACATCACATACTTGACGAAATATCGTTGTGGTTTTGATGCGTAGGTAAGAACGGTTCTTGCTCAGCCCATAGCAGCCACATAAAACTTGCAACAACAAAGTAGATAACGTCTAACTTGTTTTTGCAGGGCATGTTGTGATGTGATATGGTCAAGACATGATGCTAAATTTTGTTGTATGAGATGATCATGTTTTGTAACGGAGTTATCGGCAACTGGCAGGAGCCATATGGCTGTCGCTTTATTGTATGAAATGCAATCGCCATGAAATTGCTTTACTTTATCACTAAGCGGTAGCGATAGTCGTAGAAGCAATAGTTGGCGAGACGACAACGATGCTAGGATGGAGATCAAGGTGTCGCGCTGATGACAATGGTGATCATGACGGTGCTTTGGAGATGGAGATCAAAGGCACAAGATGATGATGGCCATATCATATCACTTATATTGATTGCATGTGATGTTTATCCTTTATGCATCTTATTTTGCTTAGTTCCATGGTAGCATTATAAGATGATCTCTCACTAAATTTCAAGGTACAAGTGTGCTCCCTGAGTATGCACCGTTGTGACAGTTCTTCGTGCTGAGACACCACGTGATGATCGGGTGTGATAAGCTCTACGTTCACATACAACGGGTGCAAGCCAGTTTTGCACATGCAGAATACTCGGGTTAAACTTGACGAGCCAAGCATATGCAGATATGGCCTCGGAACACTGGAGACCGAAAGGTCGAGCATGAATCATATAGAAGATATGATCAACATAATGATGTTCACCATTGAAAACTACTCCATCTCACGTGATGATCGGACATGGTTTAGTTGATATGGATCACGTGATCACTTGGATGATTAGAGGGATGTCTATCTAAGTGGGAGTTATTAAGTAATATGATTAATTGAACTTTAATTTATCATGAACTTAGTCCTGGTAGTATTAGCATATCTATGTTGTAGATCAATAGCTCGCGTTTAGCTCCCTGTTTTATTTTTGATATGTTCCTAGAAAACTAAGTTGAAAGATGTTAGTAGCAATGATGCGGATTGGATCCGTGATCGAGGATTATCCTCATTGCTGCTACGGAAGAAATATGTCCTTGATGCACCGCTAGGTGACAGACCGATTGCAGGAGCAAATCTGAGGCGTTATGAGCGTTTGGCAAGCTCAATATGATGACTACTTGATAGTTTAGTGCACCATACTTTACGGCTTAGAATCGGGCTTCAAAGACGTTTTGAAGCATCCGGAGCATATGAGATGTTACAAGAGTTGAAATTAGTATTTCAGACTCATGCCCATGTCAAAAGGTATGAGACCTTTGACAAGTCCTTTGCCTACAAGATGGAGGAGAATAGCTCAACCGGTGAGCATGTGCTCAGATTGTCTGAGTACCACAATTTCTTGAATCAAGTGGGAGTTAATCTTCCAGATGAGATAGTGATTGACAGAGTTCTCTAGTCACTATCACCAAGTTACTAGAACTTCATGATGAACTATAATATGCAAGGGATAACGGAAACGATTCCCAAGCTCTTCGTGATGCTGAAATCGACGAAGGTAGAAATCAAGAAAAGCATCAAGTGTTGATGGTTGACAAGACCACTAGTTTCAAGAAAAGGGCAAAGGGAAGAAGGGTAACTTCAAGAAGAACGGCAAGCAAGTTGCTGCTCTCGTGAAGAAGCCCAAAGCTAGACCCAAGCCTGAAAATGAGTGCTTCTACTGCAAAGGAAATGGTCACTGGAAGTGGAACTGCCCTAGATACTTGGCGGATAAGAAGGATGGCAAAGTGAACAAAGGTATATTGGACATACATGTTATTGATGTGTACTTTACTAGTGTTTATAGCAACCCCTCGACATTTGATACTGGTTCAGTTGCTTAGAGTAGTAACTCGAAACGGGAGTTGCAGAATGAACAGAAACTAGTTAAGGGCGAGGTGACAATGTGTGTTGGAAGTAGTTCCAAGATTGATATGATCATCATCGCACACTCCCTCTACTTTCAGGATTAGTTTGAACCTAAATAAGTGTTATTTGGTGTTTGCGTTGAGCATGAATATGATTTGATCATGTTTATTGCAATACGGTTATTCATTTAAGTTAGAGGATAATTGTTGTTCTGCTTACATGAATAAAACCTTCTATGGTCATACACCCAATGAAAATGGTTTTTTGGATCTCGATCATAGTGATACACATATTCATAATATTCAAGCCAAAAGATGCAAAGTTAATAATGATAGTGCAACTTATTTGTGGCACTGCCGTTTAGGTCATATTGGTGTAAAACGCATGAAGAAACTCCATGCTGATGGGATTTTGGAATCACTTGATTATGAATCACTTGATGGTTGCGAACCATGCCTTATGGGAAAGATGACTAAGGCTCCGTTCTCCGGAACAATGGAGCGAGTAACTGACTTATTGGAAATAATACATACTGATATATGCGATCCGATAATTGTTGAGGCTTGCGGCGGGTATCATTATTTTCTAACCTTCACAGATGATTTGAGCAGATATGGGTATATCTACTTGATGAAACATAAGTCTGAAACATTTGAAAAGTTCATATAATTTCAGAGTGAAGTGGAAAATCATCGTAACAAGAAAATAAAGTTTCTACGATCTGATCGTGGAGGAGAATATTTGAGTTACGAGTTTGGTCTTCATTTGAAACAATGCGGAATAGTTTCGCAACTCACGCCACCTGGAACACCATAGCGTAATGGTGTGTCTGAACATCGTGACCGTACTTTATTAGATATGGTGCAATCTATGATGTCTCTTACCGATATACCACTATCGTTTTAGGGTTATGCATTAGAGACAGCTGCATTCACGTTAAATAGGGCACCATCTAAATCCGTTGAGACGACACCATGTGAACTGTGGTTTGGCAAGAAACCAAAGTTGTCGTTTCTTAAAGTTTGGGGTTGCGATGCTTATGTGAAAAAGTTTCATCTGATAAGCTCAAACCCAAATCGAGAATGTGTCTTCATAGGATACCCAAAGGAGACAGTTGGGTACACCTTCTATCACAGCTCCGAAGGCAAGACATTCGTTGCTAAGAATGGATCATTTCTAGAGAAGGAGTTTCTCTCGAAATAAGTGAGTGGGAGGAAAGTAGAACTTGATGAGGTAACTGTATCTGCTCCCTTATTGGAAAGTAGTTCATCACAGAAGTCTGTTCTTGTGACTCCTACACCAATTAGTGAGGAAGCTAATGATGATGATCATGTAACTTCAGATCAAGTTACTACCGAACCTCATAGGTCAACCAGAGTGAGTTCCGCACCAGAGTGGTATGGTAATCCCGTTCTGGAGGTCATGTTACTTGACCATGACGAACCTACGAACTATGAGGAAGCGATGATGAGCCCAGATTCCGCGAAATGGCTTGAGGCCATGAAATCTGAGATGGATCCATGTATGTGAACAAAGTGTGGACTTTGGTTGACTTGCCCGATGATCGGCAAGCCATAGAAAATAAATGGATTTTCAAGGGGAAGACAGACGCTGATAGTAGTGTTACTATCTACAAAGCTAGACTTGTCGAAAAAGGTTTTGACAAAGTTCAAGGTGTTGACTACGATGAGATTTTCTCACTCGTAGCGATGATTAAGTCTGTCCGGATCATGTTAGCAAATTGCCACATTTTATGAAATCTGGCAAATGGATGTGAAAACTACATTCCTTAATGTATTTCTTAAAGAAGAGTTGTATATGATGCAACCAGAAGATTTTGTCGATCCTAAAGGTGCTAACAAAATGTGCAAGCTCCTGCGATCCATCTATGGACTAGTGCAAGCATCTCGGAGTTGAAATATAAGCTTTGATGAGTTGATCAAAGCATATACTTTTATACAGACTTGCGGTGAAGCCTGTATTTACAAGAAAGTGAGTGGGAGCACTACAACATTTCTGATAAATATATGTGAATGACATATTGTTGATCGGAAATAATGTAGAATTTTCTGGAAAGCATAAAGGAGTATTTGAAAGGAGTTTTTCAAAGAAAGACCTCGGTGAAGCTGCTTACATATTGAGCATCAAGATCTATAGAGATAGATCAAGATGCTTGATAAGTTTTTTCAATGAGTACATACCTTGACAAGATTTTGAAGTAGTTCAAAATGGAACAGTCAAAGAAAGAGTTCTTGCCTGTGTTACAAGGTGTGAAATTGAGTAAGACTCAAAACACGACCACAGAAGAAGATAGAAAAAGAATGAAAGTCATTCCCTATGCCTCAACCATAGGTTCTATAAAGTATGCCATGCTGTGTATCAGATCTATTGTATACCCTACACTGAGTTTGGCAAGGGAGTACAATAGTGATCTAGGAGTAGATCACTGGACAACGGTCAAAATTATCCTTAGTGAAATAAGGGTATGTTTCTCGATTATGGAGGTGACAAAAGGTTCGTTGTAAAGGGTTACGTCGATGCAAGTTTTGACACTGATCCAGATGACTCTAAGTCTCAATCTGGATACATATTGAAAGTGGGAGCAATTAGCTAGAGTAGCTCCGTGCAGAGCATTGTTGACATAGAAATTTGCAAAATACATATGGATTTGGATATGGCAGACCCGTTGACTAAACTTCTCTCACAAGCAAAACATGATCACACCTTAGTACTCTTTGGGTGTTAATCACATGGCGATGTGAACTAAGATTACTGACTCTAGTAAACCCTTTGAGTGTTGGTCACATGGCAATGTGAACTATGGGTGTTAATCACATGGTGATGTGAACTATTGGTGTTAAATCACATGGCGATGTGAACTAGATTATTGACTCTAGTGCAAGGGGGAGACTAAAGGAAATATGCCCTAGAGGCAATAATAAAGTTGTATTTATATTTCCTTATATCATGATAAATCTTTATTATTCATGCTAGAATTGTATTAACCGGAAACTTAGTACATGTGTGAATACATAGACAAACAGAGTGTCACTAGTGTGCCTCTACTTGACTAGCTCGTTGAATCAAAGATGGTTAAGTTTCCTAGCAATGGACATGAGTTGTCATTTGATTAACGGGATCACATCATTAGAGAATGATGTGATCGACTTGACCCATTCCGTTAGCTTAGCACTTGATCATTTAGTATGTTGCTATTGCTTTCTTCATGACTTATACATGTTCCTATGACTATGAGATTATGCAACTCCCGTATACCGGAGGAACACCTTGTGTGCTATCAAACGTCACAACGTAACTGGGTGATTATAAAGATGCTCTACATGTGTCTCCAAAGGTGTTTGTTGGGTTGGCATAGATAGAGATGAGGATTTGTCACTCCGAGTATCGGAGAGGTATCTCTGGGCCCTCTCGGTAATGCACATCACTATAAACCTTGCAAGAAATGTAACTAATGAGTTAGTTGCGGGATGATGCATTACGGAACGAGTAAAGAGACTTGCCGGTAACGAGATTGAACTAGGTATTGAGATACCGACGATCGAATCTCGGGCAAGTAACATACCTATGACAAAGGGAACAACGTATGTTGTTATGTTGTTTGACCGATAAAGATCTTCGTAGAATATGTAGGAGCCAATATGAGCATCCAGGTTCCGCTATTGGTTATTGACCGGAGACGTGTCTCGGTCATGTCTACATAGTTCTCGAACCCGTAGGGTCCGCACGTTTAACGTTTGGTGACGATCGGTATTATGATTTTATGTGATTTGATGTATCGAAGGTTGTTCGGAGTCCCGGATGAGATCACGGACATGACGAGGAGTCTCGAAATGTTCGAGACGTAAAGATCAATATATTGGAAGGCTATATTCAGACATCGCAAAGGTTCTGAGTGGTTCGGGTATTTATCGGAGTACCGGAGAGTTAGGGGAATTCGCTTGGGAGTATATGGGCCTCTTGGGCTTTAGGGGAGAGAGAGAGGGGCTGCCTAGGGCAGGCCGCGCGCCCCCCAAGGCCTAGTCTGAATTGTACTAGGGGAGGGGCGGCGCCCCCTCCTTCCTTCTCTTCTCTCTTCCCCTTCCTTCTCTCCTACTCCTACTACTTGGAAGGGGGGGGGGAAACCTACTCCTGGTGGTAGTAGGACCCCCCAGGGCGCGCCATAGTAGAGGGCCGGCCCTCCCCCTCCTCCACTCCTTTATATACGGGGGAGGGGGGCACCCATGAACACACAAGTTGATCATTGATCTCTTAGCCGTGTGCGGTGCCCCCCTCCACCATAATCCACCTCGGACATATCGTCGTAGTGCTTAGGCGAAGCCCTGCGCTGGTAGCTTCATCATCACCGTCATCACGCCGTCGTGCTGACGAAGCTCTCCCTCGACACTCTGCTGGATCGTGAGTTCGTGGGATGTCACCGAGCTAAGCTAAACGTGTGCTGAACTCGGAGGTGTCGTACGTTCGGTACTTGGATCGGTCGGATCGTGAAGATGTACGACTACATCAACCGCGTTGTGATAACGCTTCCGCTTGTGGTCTACGAGGGTACGTAGACGACACTCTCCCCTCTCGTTGCTATGCATCACCATGATCTTGCGTGTGGGTAGGATTTTTTTTGAAATTACTACGTTCCCCAACAATACATGCTTGCAAAAAGAACTTGCATGGCATCTTTTGTCCTACCCTCCCGTGGCAGCGGGGTCCGAGCAGAAACTAAGGGTAACTAAGGCGCTCCTTTTAATATAAAACCAGAACACAACATTAACACATAGTGAATACATGAACTCCTCATGTTAGAGTTATCCACATAGAGTATCCCAATTATTGTCACCTTGGGTATATGGTTCAGAACAATAACATGTGCATACAACTTGCAGATATGATCAAAAACACAATGTCGGTGTACAAAAGTAGGGGCTCTCCTTTTGACCCCTTTACTTGTGCACGGGCAGTCAGAGCAGCGCCCGTGGCCACACTTAGCAGGGCAGAGAAGGGAAGCCGGAGGGAAGCCGGAGCACAAGGCAATCAAGGCAACGCCAAGACCAGAAGCATAAAAGAGCGAAGGGGAGAGGTGGACTCCCCCGGCAAGATCCTTGACGGGGAAGCCTCCGCGGCCCCGGCAAGAGCCTTGCCGGGGCAGCTTGCCCAAACACCAGCAGAGCGGGCCACCCTTGAGCCCAAGGGTTCCAAATGCCGCCAACAACTACACTGGAACCAAGGCTCGGGAGGCACCTCCGTGGTGGCATGCAGATCTTCGTCAAGATCATAAACACACAAGATCAGATGAGGACCAGAAGACAACGACCCTTGGCGGGGTCCCAACCAAAGAATCCACAAGACCCCCGACAAGATCCTTGCCGGGGACGACCATGACGCCACGGCAAGACCCTTGCCGGTGCCCCGGCAAGACCCTTGCCGAGGACACCAGCGGGGCCGCAACAAGGACCACGTCTGCCAAGACGCCACTGCTGTCCCCACGCAGCTGTTAGCTCAACTAGCTGAGCAGACACCTGCGTGGCGACGAGCGGCCTCTACACTGACCCAGCAAGCACCTGCGTGGTGGCATGCAGACCTTCATGAAGGCTCCACCACCGCGCCAGCCCAGCAGCCAGCCAACATGGCGCAACAACGCCTCGTCAGCTCGGACGCCCGTCGGAACCGGGCGAGGCGGTGACAGTTGGGACGTGCTTCCTTGCCGTCCCCAATAAAGCGAGAGGGGCACGTCGGCAACGCATTTAATGCGTTTGTCTGACGGTGCCAGAGGATAAACTCATCCACTATAGATCATTACACCTCATGTGTGCCACTGTGGCAACCCCTTTTCCTATAAAAGGAGGCCTGAGGCGACCAAGAGAAGGATTCGGATCTTTTGGGAAAGTCACACCCCGTAGCTAGCTCAAGAACACAATAATACTCAAATACATCCACCAAAGCAGGACTAGGGTATTACGCATCTCCGTGGTCCGAACCTGGGTAAACAATCTATGTGCTTCCTGTCAGACCCGCTCTTTGCACAACCCCGCTCCCGCCAATCGTATAAGGGATCCCAATGATTCCATAGGTGTCGATTTCCCCTGACATCTTTGGCGCGCCAGGTAGGGGGCGCAGTTGTGAAAATCCGGTCTAGCGGTTAGCCCAGCAGTTCTTCATCGCCATGGCTCCCAAGAAGAAGACGATCACGGTGATCGGTTCATCCGGAGCCGGACGGCCCGCACCGATGCGTGCGAGCAGCGGGCCGGGAGCGGACAGAACCCAAGGCGCGGCCCGCGAGCACCAAGATCGCTCTGGCAGCCAGAGCCTGGCGAGCGGCGTCGTTCGTGTGGGAGACGACGGGCCGCACGCCGCCAAATCCAAAGACGGAGCCGGGCCCCCCGCAGGCGGTGCGGGGGCCTCCAAGGGCGGCGCGGCAACCTCCAAGTCACATACGCCAGCACCCACGATGCGCTCTTCCCAGGGTGCGCGCGACGAGCAGCGCCACCATGCTGGGGACCCCGGGCGCCGCCGTGGGAAGAGTCCCGTGCATCACTCGCAGGACGGAGGAGACCAACTTGCCCTTCGAAGTGCTGCCAGAAATGACGTACAGCCGTAGGGCCATGATGGAGCTCCTTCTAACGTGGTTAGGAGTCGTAGCGCGCCACGGTCCATGCAGCTTTTGCTGCTGCCCACACCGGCAGAAGCTTTGGCGCGCGTGCAGGTGCTCCTCGACTTCCCTCCTGCTGCGGAAAAGCTCGACGAGTGGAGAGCCACCATCCGGAGCCTCGTTGGCGTCGCCAACAAAGACGAGCCGCGACCAGCGGGGCCCTCAGGCCGACGCTCTGTCGAACCACCACATGCCAGCGGTGGAGGGGCCGGGGGTGCTGCGACCACGGTGCATTATCCTCCTCCACGCCAGCCACCGTGGGTGCGATCCGTCGTGACGACGCTTGCGATAACATGTCCATAGCGTCGTCCGACCCACGGACCCACCGCACCAGCGCCAAGTTCTTCGAGAGCGAGCCCATGAAGAAGCTCGAACCATCATCGAGCGCCAGCGCGACACACGCCACTAGTCAAATAAGCTAGCGGGGCCCACTATGGACCACCCAGCACCTGGAGGCTCCGGCGGCCTACCTTACAAGGTGGGTTGCCCAGCCTTTACCCGTGAGCTGTGGCAGTTCTAGTGGCCGTCCCACCGCACGTTCAAGCCCGACGTCGACGAGAAGTACAACGGCAAGACCCATCCGTCAGAGTTCCTCAGCATCTACACCATCGCGATGCAGGCCGCTAGAGCTCGTGACGACAAGGTGCTCGCCAATTATCTCCTGTTGGCCCTGAAACCCAATATCATGTCTTGGTTGATGCACTTGCCAGCGGATTCCATCTCTTGTTGGTCGGATCTGTGTCATGAGTTCGTTGGTGCCTTCACTGGAGGCCACCAAGCTCATGTCCAGGCGAGTGATTTGCATATCATTCCCCAGAAGAAAGGTGAAAACCCGCACAAGTACATACAGAGGTTCAGCCGAGTGCAATGCAACATCCCAGACATTCACCCCGCCGCCGTGATCAGTGCATTCCATCAGAATGTGCGTAACCGCAAGATGCGTGAAGAGCTGGCAATGAACAAAGTCAAGGATGTGGCCGAACTTTACGCTCTGGCCGATAGATGCGCTCGGGCTGAAGAGGGGAGGAAGTGCCCCGGCGAGGACGCCGGTGCAGAAACCAACTCTATAGACGAAGACACCGCCGCCCCGATGAAGAGGGGTCGATGCCGCAACAGGAAATGCAAGGGCAAGGCCGTGCTTGCCGTCGAGGGATCCGACGACACCGACGCTGTCAAGAAGGCCAAGGCAGACGACCCCGGCAAGGAGATTGCCAGGTGCACCGCTTGCCGGGCCTTGGCGGCTGTCGACAAGCCAGGAGGCTCCAACTAGCAGTATTGCAAGATCCACCACACCAAGGGCCACGACCTCCAGAACTGCCGACAAGTCGAGCTGCTTGCTGAAAAGCAAAAAGCCAAATATGAAAGGCAGGACAAGGAGAAGGGCCAGGATGGTGCTGAAGGATCTGGCAAGAAGCGTGGCAGCCAAGGAGGCTGCCGCGACAAGGATAACCAGCAAGAGAGGCCCGCTCGGGGCCGCGACAAGAAGCAAGACGATGACGATCATGACGAGGACAACGAGTCCGGCGAGCATGAGTTCCAGAAGGCTACAGAGGCCATGTGCATCGATGGTGGCGCCTCGCTGCATACCTCTCACCGCCAGCTCAAGCAGTGGGCGCATGAGATCATAGCAGCGGAGCCGGTGTTCGATGCTCAGAAGCCACTGAAGTGGTCCAGCACACCTATCATCTTTGACGCCGAGGACCACCCTGATCGTACAAATGCGGCTGGGTGTGTGCCGTTGTTGGTTTCACCAACGATACGCAACCTCAAGGTGAACAAGATGCTGGTTGACGGCGGGGCCGGTCTGAACTTGATCTCACCTGTTGTGATCAAAAGGCTGCAAATTACTGATGGAGACCTCGAACAGACGGGCACGTTTCAAGGGGTCAACCCGGGAACGAGCCAACCGAAGGGTAAAGTCATGCTGCCTGTGACGTTTGGAGGCGAGTTGAACTACAGGATGGAGAGGATTGTCGTCGATGTAACCGAGATCCCCTTGCACTACAATGGGATCCTCGGCCGCCCAGCACTAGCCAAGTTCATGGCGGAGTCGCATTATGCCTACAACACGCTGAAGATGCCTGGGCCGATGACCATCATCATCGTCCCTTGCGACAAGAAGGATGCGCTGATCTGCGCCGACCTACTCTATCGGGAAGCAGTTGCAGCAACTGCCGCCAAGGCACTTGCTCCTGCCGCTAAAGCCCCGGGAGGGAAGAAGAAGACCGGCAAGACCTCCCGCACCCACTCCCGCAAGCGCACCTCTTCGGAGTGTTGTGCTACCATCGAGGACGTGCCAGAGAGCTCCACCGGCAAGAGCAAGAAATCCAGAGCTGCACCGCCAGAGACCAAGAAGGTATCCGTCAAGGAGGATGGCACGGGAGGGGCTTTCACCATAAGCTCCACCCTCGCAGCAAATAGGAAAGTGCGCTCGTCACTTTCCTGCAGGCGAATGTCGATGTGTTTGCATGGCAAGCATCCGACATCCCCAGCGTTCCCAGGGAAGTGATTGAGCACCATCTTGCTGTCTGTCCCCATGCGCGACCCGTCAAGCAGAAGGTCAGGAAGCAAGCTTTGGAAAGGCAAGAGGTCATCACAGAGGAGATCAGGAAGTAGGAAGAGGTAGGCTTGGTGAGAGGAGTGCTCCATCTGACGTGGTTGGCCAATCCGATTGTGGTGCGCAAGGCAAATGGGAAGTGGAGGTTGTGTATTGATTACACTGATATCAATAAGGCTTGTCCTAAGGACCCCTTCCTATTGCCGGCATCGACCAGATTGTTGACTCCACGGCCGGGTGTGATCTGTTTTCATTCCTTGACGCCTACTCGGGCTACCACCAGATCTTCATGACAAGATAAGATGAAGAGAAGATAGCATTCATCACCCCACGTGGTACGTATTGCTTTTTACGGATGCCTTTCGGGTTGAAGAGTGTTGGCTCAACGTTTGTAAGGGCAGTCCAAATTGGTTTTGAGCCCCAACTACATAGAAATATGGAAGCTTATATGGATGACATAGTGCTCAAAACCAAAGACAGGGCAACACTTGTACAAGACTTAGAAGAGACGTTTGCAAACCTGCGCAAGATCAACCTCAAGTTGAACCCTGAGAAGTGTGTCTTCGGCGTTCCGTCCGGCAAACTTCTCGGGTTCTTTCTGTCATAGCGTGGGATTGAGGCAAACCCGGACAAGATCAAGGCTATCGAGAAGATTGAGGCGCCCAAGCGGATCAAGGATGTGCTCGGCTCACTGGCTGCGTTGCCGCCATGAGCAGATTCATCTCCAAGTCTGCCGAGCACGCCCTTCCCTTTTTCAAAGTCTTGAAGAAGGCGGGACCAATGGAATGGACACCAGAGGCCAAAGCAGCGCTACAAGATTTGAAGAAATACCTCTCCTCTACACCGATACTAGTTGCGCCTAAACCACAAGAGCCATTGCCGCTGTACCTAGCGGTAAGGAATCAAGTGATTGGCGCCGCGCTAGTGGCACAGAGGGAGGTCGATGAAGAGGCAGTGGCAACGACAAGGCCTGGTGCCGGCAAGGCCGGGCCCCCGGCAGAGCCTGACACCATCAGAACGGGGCCCGTGCAACCCAATTAAGTGGTGCAAAAGAAGAAAATGATGCAGCTCCCGGTTTACTTCGTCAGCTCCCTCTTGCAGGGGGCTAGGTCGAGGTATTCCAGTGTGCAGAAATTGCTCTTCGGCCTCCTTATGGCCTCGAGGTAGCTGCGTCGTTACGTCCAAGCCCACAAAATCACCGTCATCACCCGCCTCCCGTTGCAACGGATATTGCATAACCCAGACGCAACAGGGAGGATTGTGGAGTGGGCCTTGGAGCTGTCGAGCTTTGGTTTGAAATATGAAAGTACTTCGACAATCCAGAGCAGAGTCCTGGCGGAGTTCATTACGGAATCGACCTCAACGCCCGACGAAGAGGTCCAGGAGACCACTCTCCCCGGCAAGGAAGCAAGTCGCAACTGGATCATGTACTTTGACGGGGCTTTCTTGCTGCAAGGCGCCGGTGCTGGTGTGCTGCTTGTCGCACCCACCGGAGAGTACCTCAAGTATGTAATCCAGATGCACTTTCCCAGGGAGATGTCCACAAACAACACTGCCGAATACGAGGGGTTGCTTGCCGGTCTCAGGATCGCGACAGACCTTGGGATTAAGAAGCTCATCGTCAGGGGTGATTCACTGTAACGCCCCGGATTCGATGCGCCAGGTGTCCGTCAGTTATTCGACGTCGTTGCCATGTCTTTTTCTTGCATGTTGCACTTTGCCATGTCATCATATGCATTTCATATCATGTCATCATGTGCATTTCATTTTGCATACGTGTTCGTCTCATGCATCCGAGCATTTTCCCCGTTGTCCGTTTTGCAATCCGGCACTCCTATGTCTCCCGGCGCCCTCTTTTACCTCTTTTCATGTGCGGGTATTAAACTTTCTCGGAATGGCCCGAGGTTTGCCAAGCGGCCTTGTAATAGCACCGGTAGACCGCCTGTCAAGTTTCGTGCCATTTGGAGTTCGTTTGGTACTCCAACGGTTAACCGGGTAACCGTAAAAGCCTCTTTTGTTTGCAGCCCAACACCCCCTCCAAAGTGGCCCAAAACTCATCCAAACCCCCTCCATGCTCTCCGCCGTTCGATCACGATCGCGTGGCCGAAAACCGCACTCCATTTGGAGTCTCCTAGCTCTCTCTACCTATAAATATGTGCCTCCCTCCGTTTTCTCGCGCAGATCAAACCCTAAAAAAATCCCCCCGCACGCCACCGGACGTGTCCACCCCGCCGCCGGACGCGCGTCGCCGCCGCCACGCCGCCCGCCAATCCTGCCTCCACGTCGCGCCGCCGCCTCCCGTGGGCTAACGGGAGCGCCACGTGGCCTCCGCCTCCTCCCACGCCTTGCCCGCTGGCCCAGGCGCAGCCTGCCCAGCCTGCCCGGGCGCCCGTGCCGCGCCTCGCCGCTTTCGCCTCGCCCGCGCGGCGAAACCTCGCCCGCCGCCTCGCCTCGCCAACCCCGGCGCCTCGCCCGGCCGCGCCCTCGCGGCCGCCCGCTCACCCGCCGCCGCTTGGCTCCGCCCGCCCGCGCCCGCCTCGCCGAAGCGCCGCCTCCTCACAAGACGGCGCCCGCTCGCCGGGACCTCACGGACTTCGCCGAGCTCCTCCACCGCTGCCTCCCGGCCTCCCCTCCGCTCTTCGCCCTCCGCCGGCGACATCTCCGGTGAGGGGCCGGCCGGATCCGGCGACCCCGACCCGCCGGCGTCCTTCTCCGGTCCTCTCCGGCCGCCGCGCGCCCATCTCCGGCGAGATCCGCCGCCACCTCGCCGCGTTGACTTTTCCCCTCGAAGTGGTAAAAACGCCTAAGTCCCAGATATTTTTGCATAATTATGCCATGTTCATGCCATCATATCTCTGCATCCGTAGCTCCGTTTTGCACGTGTAATACGTCAAATTGTTCGCCCCGACGGGTACATCATTTCATCTCATTGCATCATTTACATTTGAGCTCATCTTGAAGCCCGAAATGCTGTTAGAAGAGGGCTATGTGATGTTAGTTTCAGATTCTTATCAGAACATGCACTTTTGTCATTTTTGCCATGATTGATGTGTGCATCCTATGAACTTGAGTCCTACATGTGTTTTGTAATATGCCATGACATCTTTACAGGGGTGTATGCCATGTATTTTTGTGATCTCTTTGGTGACTAGCACAAGCATGCAAACTAGGCTTCATGATGATGCTGATTTCAGCCCCTGTTTTGCTGATATTTTTATGCCATGTTAACTTGATGCTACAGAGAGATCCATGCTTATTTTGAGATACTTCAGTAAGGATGTTTTGAACATATGGTTATTCTCTATCCATCCATGCCCTTGTTTGCAATTATGGAGTGACATAGCTTGAGTCAATCGAGCTCTACTTTTGCTATAAAATGTTTCCTGGCAGATTGTTTACATGTTATTCAATTTTGCCAAGGTGGTTGTAGTTGATCCTTGCATGCTATGTTGTTGTTATTGCCATGTATAGCTTATATTCCATGTCTTCTTACTGTGAGTTGCCTTGCCATGACTTTTATTGCTCTGTGGTGAGTGGTTTAAGCTCACCAACATGCCTACTTATTGTTGTTCCTGCCATGTTTGAATCTGTAATATAACTTGCCATGTTTACATGGGTGCCATCATATTTTCTGATCCTTTTTGGCTCATGGTCAGTAAGGGACTTTTGTTCTATGAATTTAGTAGTATCATGCCATGCCTTTGTTTGCCATGATAAGTTCCTGTAACATGTTGTTTGATAGCTCTAAACATTGCAACCTGATGTTATTCCCTGATAAGTCTGAACTGTTATTATTTGCAATCTTGCAATGTGTGTTTGAGCATGTTCTAGTGATTTCTGGAGTTAGCTCATTGTTCATGTTTTGTAATGCTTTACCTGTACATCATGCCCATGCCTTTTTTTTCACGTTGAGATGCTGTAGCATAGTGTTTTGATGCTTGCAATATGCCTAGTTGCTGTTTTGGACAGATTGTTGCTATAACTTGTATAGTGTGTGTTGAACCGTTGCTCCGTTTTGGGTGTGCTCTATATGTAACTTGCTTAGAATTGCATGTAGCTCCATATTATCATGTTGCATCCTTGTTTTTATGTGTTTTCTTGATGTTTGGGTGCATTTTGCATCAATGCCATGTTTAACTTGTTTTGCTCATATCTTCTAGGCTGTAGCTCCGAATTAAATGAACTTTATATGTAACTTGACTAGATTTTCGTGTAGATCATCGTGGTGCATTCTTAACTTTCCGTTTAACAACTTGAACTTAAGGTTTATTCAGATCTGGACCATTTTCGAAATTTGCATATGAGGACTTACCGGAATTGTTATATGTTGTTCCCGGCCTCATTTAAACTTGCCTTGGTGTGTTGCTCTTGTTTGCATCATCTCTTGCCATGAGTAGCCTCATGTAGTCTTGTCATGCATCATGCTTGTTGTGCATCATGCCTTGTTCATGTGTGGTGTGTTTACTATGTTGTGTGCTTCTTCTTGTTAGTTCCTGTTTGCTATGCGATCGTGAGGATTCGCTCGCTCACGCTTGGTTCGCTTCATCCGCTCGTCTTCTTCATGGACTCGTTCTTCTTCCTTGCGGGAATTCAGGCAAGATGACCGCTACCCTGGATCTCACTACTATCATTGCTATGCTAGTTGTTTCGTTCTATCGCTATGCTGCGCTACCTATCACTTGTTCCTCAAGCCTCCCAAATTGCCATGTCAGCCCCTAACCTTTTGCACCCTTCCTAGCAAACCGTTGTTTGGCTATGTTACCGCTTTGCTCAGCCCCTCTTATAGCGTTGTTAGTTGCAGGTGAAGATGAAGTTTGTTCCTTGTTGAACATGGAGATGTTGTTCCTTGTTGGAACATGTTTACTTGTTGGGATATCACAATATATCTTATTTAATTAATGCATCTATATACTTGGTAAAGGGTGGAAGGCTCGCCTTATGCCTGGTGTTTTATTCCACTCTTGCCGCTCTAGTTTCCGTCATATCGGTATTATGTTCCCGGATTTTGCGTCCCTAACGCGGTCGGGTGATTTATGGGACCCACTTGACAGTTCGCTTTGAATAAGACTCCTCCAAAGAAGGCCCAACATTGGTTTTACCATTTGCCTCACCACCACCTACATTTCCTTTGGGAGTAATTAACCCAAGGGTCATCTTTATTTAGCCCCCCTGTGCCGTTGCTTTCTAAGTGCTGGTTCGAACCGAGCTACACTGAGGGCCACCTTGAGGCAACCCAAGGATTGGTTTTACTCGTAGCTAGTCTCATCCGGTGTTGCCTCGAGAACGAGATATGTGCAGCTCCTATCGGGATTGTCGGCGATCGGGCGGCTTTGCTAGTCTTGTTTTATTGCTGTCGAAATGTCTTGTAGCCGGATTCCGGACTGATCGGGCCTTCCCGGGAGAAGGAATATCCTTCGTTGATCGCGAGAGCTTATCATGGGCTGTTGGGACACCCGCAGGGTATAAACTTTCGAGAGCCGTGCCCGCGGTTATGTGGCAGATGGGAATTTGTTAATATCCGGTTGTAGTAAACTCAAGCAAACTCTTCTAAAATACACCAACCGTAGCGTAATCGTGAGTGTCTCTTTTCGGGTTGATCGAGAGGAGAACATGGTTTCGGGTTATGTCCGACGAAGTAGGAGTTCAGGATCACTTCTTGATCATTACTAGTTGACGACCTGCCTTTGTTTCTCTTCTCGCCTCATTTGCGTATGTTAGCCACCATATATGCTTAGTCGCTGCTGCAACCTCACCACTTTACCCCTTCCTTTCCCTTTAAGCTTTGCTAGTCTTGATACCCATGGTAATGGGATTGCTGAGTCCTCGTGGCTCACAGATTACTACACCACCGATTGCAGTGTACAGGTTTATGGCGATCATGACGTGAGAGCGATGTTTGCTTGTTTGGAGTTCTTCTTCCGCTTCGCCTTCGATCGGGGATAGGTTCCGTGTCGGCAGCCTGGGCTAGCAGGTGGATATTGTTTGAGTTTGCTTATGTTTCATCCGTAGTCGGATGTTGATCTTGTATATGATGTTGATGTATTCTGGTGGCATTTGTGCCTTATGTATGTATCCCCATTGTTATGTAATGTTGATGTAATGATATCCACCTTGCAAAAGCGTCTTCAAGATGCGCTTCTATCCTTGGTGGGACCTTCGAGTTCCTTTTGGATAGGGTCGCATATTGGGCGTGATATTCACAGGTTGTCATCAGGAAAGTCAACAAAGATTATCAGAGCCCGTCGATGGAGGCCTACGTAGATGAGGTGAGGAAGCTGGAAGAGCGCTTTGACGGTATAAAAGCGGAGCACGTTCCCCGAGTGGAGAACGACATCGCCAATTACATGTCTAAGCGCGATGCGTTCAAGCTACCTGTGGAACCAGGTAATTTTGTGCTTCGGTTAACTCCACCATCCGTTGAACCATCAACAGAGCAGAACAAGTGGAGGAAATCAGGCCCAGGCAAGTACTTTCCCGCCTAGCCCCCTGTGGCCGCCTGTGAGGATGTTGCCGTGGGTACTGAGCCTGCCGAGGGGCAACTGACTCTGGCGGGGCGTCAAGCCCTGGCCGTAGAGACGACCGCTCCCATGGAAGAAGAAATGCCTTTAGTCCTTGTAGTCGAGCCCCAGGCTCCGGCATGGGCACAACATATCGTCCGATTCCTCCAACCAAGGGAGCTTCCTGAGGAGCAGGAAGAAGCGGAGAAAGTAGCCCGTCGGTCTGCCATGTATCAGTTCATCGATGACGTCCTGTACAGGAAAAGGCCGAACGGTGTGAAATTGAAGTGCATTCCCCGGGAGGAAGGACTGGAGCTGTTGGCGGAGATACACGGAGTCATATGTGGCTCCCACATAGGGTCGAGGGCCCTTGCCGGCAAGGCGTTCCGGCAAGGTTTCTTTTGGCCCACTGCCCTCTAGGATGTGACGGTACTAGTAACCAAGTGTGAAGCGTCTCAGTTCCATTCGAAGAAGCTTCATCAACCAGCTCAAGCCATTCAAACAATTCCTCTCTCCTGGCCATTTTCGGCCTGGGGGCTCAATATACTGGGCCCTTTCCCCCGCGCTGTCGGGGGCTTTGAGTACTTGTACGTTGCAATCAACAAGTTCGCAAAGTGGCCAGAAGTGGAAGCAGTAAGGAAGGTAACAGCACAGTCAGCCATCAAGTTCTTCAAGGGGCTAGTATGCCATTTTGGTGTGCCAAACAGAATCATCACCGACAACTACACAAAGTTCAAAAGCCACACCTTCATGCAATACATCCAGGACCTTGGCAGCAAGGTCTGTCTCGCTTCCGTGGCACACCCACAGAGCAACGGCCAGGTGGAGAGGGCAAATGATGAAGTACTGCGAGGCCTGAGGACCAAGACTTTTGACAGGCTGCACCAGAGTGGAAGCCGCTGGATTGATGAGTTGCCGGCGGTTCGTTGGTCAATCAAAACGACGCCAAATCGAGCCACCGGCCAGACACCCTTTGCCCTGGTATACGGGGCAGAAGCAGTTCTCCCCACAGAACTCATGTACGGGTCACCTCGTGTGCTCGCTTATGACGAGCTTGAGCAAGAGCAGTTACGGCAAGATGACGCAACGCTCCTCGAGGAAGATCGTCTTCGGGCGGCTGTGAGAGCAGCGTGCTACCAGCAAGCCTTGCGCTGCTACCATAGCCGCAAGGTTCATGCCCAAAGCTTTGAGGAAGGCGACCTTGTTCTTTGGCGCATTCAATCGGCCAAGAATTCCAACAAGTTGACGCCTAAGTGGGAAGGCCCTTATGGGTAATGAGAGTCACCAGGCCCGGCAGTCCGCCTGGAGACCGAAGATGCTATTCCAGTGAGCAACTCCTGGAACATTGAACATCTTCGCAAGTTTTACCCTAAGGCGTGGTTGCCGCCCCCCGGAAAACCACCTTTTGTACAAGCCTTGCAGGCAAGGCATGTAACCCTCTGTACAAAGCCAGGCGCAGACCCTGAGCATACATAAATGAAGCGCTGGCACCCTAAGTGTTAGCATGCATGCTCGGTTAAGTCTCCCCCTCGGTTAGGGTTGATAGTGCTTAGCGGCGTCTAACCCCTAGCATAGAGGTCGGGTGTGTGTTTCTCTCTTCCTTTCCATCCTCTTTGGTTCGCAGGGTACATGGACGTTTCTGCTGAGCTGTTTGGAAGAAAGGGAACGAACCGGCACTCCGACCTTGGCAAGCCAAGGTTGCCAGGGGCTGCAGATACAAGAATCCAACCATGGCAAGCCAGGGCTGCCGGGGGGCCTACAGATTCAGATAAGTCTTTTATCCTCTATTGTGCATTTCCGTATGAAGTTGGGACATATGAAACCTCGTTTTGCTCCTAGACCACTGTGCTCCTCCTCGTTCTTAGACCCAAGTCCCTGGGTCGGAACCGGGTCGTAGTTGCGGTGGCGAGGAAATAAACGAGGGGCCTAACTCTACTTCACCCCTGCCTCCGCCAAGAGCATGAGAATGGTCGACTGAAGTAAGGGGGTGGCAAGGCCTGTTGCCGGGCGATAATATTTATCTTAAAAATAACAAGGATTCATTCCTTGGCATGGGCCTCGCTCACACACAAAGAACCCGGCAAGCACCCTTTTTCATTAAAAACGTCCCATACAGGTATAGTTCATACGGGATAAAAAACATGAGCAAGGGGATTACAAGTTTTAAATCTAACGAGTGCCCGCAGGCTTACAAACTAAAAAGAGATAAGATTCCCATAATCCCTTTCTTGTCCCTCTCCTCAAAAGATGGAACAAGGTAGCAGGAGGGCAAAAAGAGTGTCTAGGCGAGGTACGAGGAGCAGAAGGCACCAAGAGAACATCCCGGTGCCGGGAGGGGAGCTGGAAGATGAGGCAGTGGGCCGACAATACGCGACGAAGGCGCTGGTGCTCACAGACCGACTTGACGGCCGCCACCCGCTTTCTTCGCTTTTCCGGCTCTCCCACGCCAAATACCAAGGAGGCGACGGGGAACGCGCCGATGGAGAGCTTGATGAGGAAGGCCCTCGGCAGGGCGCGTGGCCGAGGGAGGAACGACGTGGTCAGTCAGAGTCGGGGTCAGCGTCCCGCCGCTCGGCGCCCTCGTCGTCGCTGTCGCTATTCTCCTCGTCACTCCCGCTTGAGGAGGAATCTTCATCATCGGAGGAGCTCCCGACGCATCACTTTAGGCGAGTTCCAAGATTTCCAAAGACCTTGACAGAGAGCAGGCCGTTCTCCATTAACTTGAAGTAGAGAACGAGCCCCGCCGTCCGGCTGTGGACACGAGCGAACGTCTTCCATCCGCGATGGAGGTACATGATGTGACGAGCGGGGAAGTCGACGTTGACCGGCGTGCCGCTGTTCCCGCAGCCCCTCATGTGCAACCTGAGGGTCTGGGGTGGATCAAGCTCCATCTCCCGAGGAAATGGGGTAGGGAGACGGAGACGACGACGCGGTGGTCGGCGTAGCCTGATGAAGAACTCACGGGGCTAGTCCCCGACGTGGCCCTCCATCAGGGGAGGCATCACTGGCGGAGGCAAGGCCGGTGCACCGCCCCGTCCCCCTCTTCCCCGAGCACCACGGCGACCTCGGCTTCGCCCCCTCCCCCTTCCTCTCGTGGCCGGCTCCGACGCCGCAGGCTCTTGGGAAAGAGGGACGCGCTGTCGAGCAGCGACCCTTGCTGCCACCGTTGAAGGGCCGGCGCCTCCTCTCGCCATGGCAGATGGAAGAAAGGAGCCGAAGTGAATGGAGACAGATGATGGAAGGATGTGGGGTGCCATCCCCCTCCCCCTTCTTATAAAGGGGCAGGGGCAGGGTCAGGGCTCGGCCGCCCCACTCAACCAATCCGGCCATCGGGGGCACAGGGAATCGAGACCGACCCGCTGCCCTAATCGGCGACGGCACCGTTTCCCGCCTCCACCGCCTGCCACCTGCATGGGGGACACGTGGCGAGAAAGCAGAATAGAGGGGACGGGTGAGGCACCCTGTGATCATGGGGCACGGACGCGTTGAAGACCACGACCCGAGTCCACTCAGTAAATGAGCCGCGCCTCTACGTCTCCCTCTTTTTATGGGGAAGACGCGAGCCGCCTCTTTACCACGATGTGACGCATGCGTGCGGGAACCGCCCCATGCATGACCCCCACGTCACACACGACCCTCCACGACGCGCGTTCAACGCGGATCGTGGGGAAGCGCAGCGGACGAAGAGTTACTGCGGTAAAATCCGCCCAACCTGCCCGCGCACAGTTCTGGGCCTAGCCCAACAACGTGTCGCGCTTATGTGTGGCCCAGGCCCGGGGGCTCCTATCGGGGTACAAAAGTAAGGGATCTCCTTTTGACCCCTTTACTTGTGCATGGGCAGTTAGAGCCGCGCCCGCGGCCACACTTAGCAGGGCAGAGAAGGGAAGTGATGTCTACTACACAACCTTCTTCTTGTAGACGTTGTTGGGCCTCCAAGTGCAGAGGTTTGTAGGACAGTAGAAAATTTCCCTCAAGTGGATGACCTAAGGTTTATCAATCCATGGGAGGCGTAGGATGAAGATGGTCTCTCTCAAACAACCCTGCAACCAAATAACAATGAGTCTCTTGTGTCCCCAACACACCCAATACAATGGTAAATTGTATAGGTGCACTAGTTCTGCGAAGAGATGGTGATAAAAGTGCAATATGGATGGTAGATATAGGTTTTTGTAATCTGAAAATATAAAAACAGCAAGGTAACAAGTGATAAAAGTGAGTGTAAACGGTATTGCAATGCTTGGAAACAAGGCCTAGGGTTCATACTTTCACTAGTGCAAGTTCTCTCAACAATAATAACATAATTGGATCATATAACTATCCCTCAACATGCAACAAAGAGTCACTCCAAAGTCACTAATAGCGGAGAACAAACGAAGAGATTATGGTAGGGTACGAAACCACCTCAAAGTTATTCTTTCCAATCAATCCGTTGGGCTATTCCTATAAGTGTCACAAACAGCCCTAGAGTTCGTACTAGAATAACACCCTAAGACACAAATCAACCAAAACCCTAATGTCACCTAGATACTCCAATGTCACCTCAAGTATCCGTGGGTATGATTATACGATATGCGTCACACAATCTCAGATTCATCTATTCAACCAACACATAGAACCTCAAAGAGTGCCCCAAAGTTTCTACCGGAGAATCACGACGGAAATGTGTGCCAACCCCTATGCATAGGTTCATGGGCGGAACCCGCAAGTTGATCACCAAAATATACATCAAGTGAATCACGTGATATCCCAATGTCACCACAGATACGCACAACAAGACATACATCAAGTGTTCTCAAGTCATTAAAGACTCAATCCGATAAGATTACTTCAAAGGGAAAACACAATCCATTACAAGAGAGTAGAGGGGGAGAAGGAACATAAGATCCAACTATAATAGCAAAGCTCGCGATACATCAAGATCGTGCCAAATCCAGAACACGAGAGAGAGAGATCAAACACATAGCTACTGGTACATACCCTCAGCCCCGAGGGTGAACTACTCCCTCCTAGTCATGGAGAGCGCCGGGATGATGAAGATGGCCACCGATGAGGGTTCCCCCCTCCGGCAGGGTGCCGGAACGGGATCCCGAGAGGTTTTTGGTGGCTACAGAGGATTGCGGCGGCGGAACTCCTGATCTATTCTCGTCTTCAGAAGTTTTAGGGTACGTGGGTATATATGGTTGAAAGAAGCACGCCGGTGGAGCCGGGGCCCACGAGGGAGGGGCGCGCCTAGGGGGTGCCCCACCCCGTGGTCACCTCCTTCTTTCCACGCACTCAAGCTTTTCCAAAGAGCTTTCCTTCCAAAAGTAACTTCTCCAGCTTGATTTCATTCTGTTTCAATTCGCTTGATATTCCTTTTGTTCGAAACACTAAAATAGGAAAAAAACAGCAATTCTGGGCTGGGCCTCCAGTTAATAGGTCAGTCCCAAAAATAATATAAAAGTGGATAATAAAGCCCAATATTGTCTAAAACAGTAGATAATATAGCATGGAGCAATCAAAATTATAGATACGCTGGAGATGTATCAAGCATCCCTCAAGCTTAATTCCTCGTCGTCCTAGTAGGTAAATGATAAAAAGATAATTTCGATGTGGAATGCTAGTTGGCATAATTTCATTGTAATTCTTCTTAACTGTGGTATGAATATTCAGATCCAAAAGATTCAAGACAAAATTTCATATTGACATAAAATAATAATACTTCAAGCATACTAACAATGCACTACAAAAAAGACACATCCGTGACATTTTGGGCGAACGAAATTTTTTTTCTCATACATGTGACACTTCTATGACGATAATTGTGACAGAACCCGGTATCATCATAGATGTGGTGGGCTCCTACTCTATGACAAAAATCATGAGAGAAAATGGGCTTTTCGTCTGGCGGGCCGGAGACGCAGCTGCATGACATTCTTTGGGCCGCCCATGACGGAAAAACCATGGTAGAAGCGTAGGGTAGGAAAATTTCGGGAGTTGCCGCTATGGTGGGAGGTCGGGGCGAAAGCGATGCGCTGCTTTCTCATACACGACGCTGTGTGTGCGAGGCATTGGCTCTAATCAACCCGAGCGAGGCGTTGGGCTCTAATCAACCCGAGCGATTGTAATCGCAGTTACGCTTTATCAAACCGAGCGATTGATCGATGGCTGTTAATCGAACCCGATGGAGCGATTCTTCGCCATCGCTGCTAGCTGAAGTCGATCGATTGATGAACAAGGAGCGCTATGGGGGAGGGGGTTGATGAATAAAGGAGCGGTGGCGTTGCCTCCGGATGAACAGGACCCCGTGGTGTGGAGGGCTGGATGAACAGTAGACGGTGGAGGGGTGGCCGTGGAGGGGTGGTTGAACAGACCCGTGGTGTGGAGGGCTGGATGAACAGAGACTTGGAGGGTGCCAAGGAGGGGTGGTTGAACAAGAGTCGGTGGAGAAGCGCGTGGAGGCTGGATGAACAGGAGCCCGTGGAGGCCGGAGGAGGTCGACGGTGGAGATGAACAGTATCCCGTGGAGTCCCGTTTTTGCGGTACGCCACACCCCTAACGATGAACAGGACCCCTGTTTCGACCGTAGGAGGTTCGTTTCCTCCGTTTTGCGGTACGCCACACCCCTCCCGATCAACAGACCCTGCTTCGACCGTAGGAGGTCCGCTTCTTCGCTTTTGGCGGCACGCCACACCCTCCGATCAACAGACCCCTGCTTCACCATAGGAGGTCTGCTTCTCCGCTTTGTGGTACGCCACACCCTCCCGATCAACAGGACCCTGCTTCAAACATGGCCGGTCGAACACAAGGCCGCTTCTCCGTTTCGCGATACGCCATGCCTCGCTTCCATCGCTGCTTCGCCCAAGCCGGTTGGCTCCCACGTGTTCCATTGCTTCCCGGCGAACACGATGTTTTCCGCTGCCTCCCCATGAACATGACGCATTTCGCTGCCTCCCCATGAACACGACGCATTCCGCTGCCTCCCCATGAACACGATCTCCTCGCCGACATATGCGCCGATTAGGCGCTCGAGACCCCACCAGATGTACACATATGTGGTCAGATTTTCTTTCTTGCACCCGGCCGCACGACGCGTGTACATGCTACGTCGGCGCGCTCTACTACTTACACGCGGCGCCGCTTACTACGACGATTAACGCGGCGCTCTACATCGACCAAGATGTACGCATATCGTCGCGACCAGGATGAAAACGCCACGCACGCTTCGCCGTGGGTCCCGACCGCCGCACTTCCTTGCTCGAAGATGTAGCTGGTGGGTCCCAGCAGTGGGGCTAATCGCTTTGTCTTTTTTCCGGACGCACTTCCTTGCGTGCGAAGGTGTAGCCACGGGTCCCAGCAGTTAGGGGTGAATCGCTTTTTGCCTTGGACGCACTTCCTTGCGTGCGAAGGTGTAGCTCTTGGGTCCCAGCAATGGGGCGAATCGCTTTTTTTGCCGGACGCACTTCCTTATGCGTATGGTATAGCTGGTGGGTCCCAGCAATCGGGGCGAATCGTTTTTTTCGGACACACTTCCTTGCGTGCGAAGATGTAGCTGGTGGGTCCCAGCAATCGTGGGGCGTAATGGTTTTTTCGGATGCACTTCCTTGCGTGCGAAGATGTAGCTCGTGGGTCCCAGCAGTCAGGGGGCGAATCATTTTTTTCGCGAAATACGGTGGCCCGTCCGGTGGGTCCCCGCTGTCAGGTGGAGGAATAATTATTTTGCGCGTAGTAAGGAGGCACTTCCTTGCGGCTGCCGTAGACCTAGCTGTCAGCCTCTCCACGTACAGTCCACGTCCGATGGAAGTCGTTCCTTGACCATGTTGACCACGCCGCGCCGAGAGCACCACGGCGGTGGATGACGGCGAGGCCTAGGAAGGGGACGACGTGGAGCCGGTGAAGACGCGACAGTGGATGCACACGCGGAGAGGAGTACGAGGGTTCACTGGTTCGGCTGACCGCCGCCGCCAGAGAATAACAGGGTGTGGGTGAGTGGAGGGATGGCCCGCCAGCGGTGGGAGTAGTAGGGCGGTGAGGCCTCCGTGGCAACAAAGAAAGCCACGGAGGCAGGAGCAGGCGGCACGACCGGCGCTGCTTTGGGCGGCCGGAGCAAGAAGACCAGAGGTTGAAGAAGCATGACGGCCGTTGGATGGACATCGACGGTCACCGCAGTTAGAATCGTTTATTATTTACTGTTGACAAAGCCCTTGGTACGCCAACTTAGTAGGCCCATAGGTCAGCTTCGAAATGGTGCACCCTGATGTCGGGGAGGAATCGCTTTTGGGCGGGTGAAGCTAGAATATCCGAGATTGAAGAAGAAGACGGCATCCGTTGGATGGACATCCAACGCCACGCTGCTAGAACCGTGTGTTGACTATAAGTTGACAAAGCCTTGCATACGCGCCAACTCGCTTTTTAGGGACGATCAACTTAGTAAGGCCGTAAGTGTGTGGCGAGAACTTATAGCCCATTTGAGATTTGGAAGAATGTGTAGCCCATTTTTTAATTCTAATCAAATTTACTACAACTCATTTACAGTTTGTTAAAACTGCAGCCCATTTCAACCAACCGTTCAAAACAGAATTTAATAAAATTTCCCACATTTTGATGGGATCCGAATATTTTATCCCGAAATTTCTAGTCGATTAAATACAATTTCAATATAAATTTATATTACTTAAAATCCAATGAAACATTACGCTTGCAACAATTAATGAAATTAAAATTTTCAATATTCCAAAATAATATTTTATAAAGTAATCACTGTTTGGTGCATTTTTAATAGTTACTACCCAGTTTTTATAATTACATCCCATTTATTATTTCTTAAAGCCCATTTTCTTGTCAAGCCTAATGCATCCCTCCTAGGAAAGATTTGCAGCCAATGAGCGGTGAATAACAACTTGACCTTGCTCGGGTATTCCTAAAAAAGTATAGCTGGGCTAGCCATTTTCAGCTTGAAAAAATTAATATCTGGGCTGGATATCTGCTGGGCTAGACGGGCCACAGCCCGCCCAGCTAATACATGCAGCGATGTTTTCGTTGTTGTTCAGAGGAGAAAATTAATATCTGGGGTAAACATCAAAAAATCTGCAAGTGCTCACACCTCAAAAACACAAATATCGCCGAGCTGCTTGGTCCCACTGTCGGCCGCTTGTGCAATTCTCTCGCTTATTGACTTGAGTACATAGGTTGACAATGGTGTGGGACCGTGATGTCGTGAAACCAGAGGAAGAAAATAAATTTTATATATATATATATATATATATATATATATATATATATATATATATATATATATATATAAAATAAGGAGGCACTTATGACGTGAGGCTATGGACCTGTGGGTCCCCATTGTCATCCTATCCAAGTAAAGTCATCTCCTTGCTCAAGGCTGCCGCCTCAAATACCAACGCCACCGCCCCACTTCCCGGTGCAGCGATTGTTCGCTTTCAAATGACACAAGTGCCGCCCATCCGCCCATCTCGCGACACATTAATGATACGCTGTTGCCGAGGCGGCTACTCGGGCGCCACACGCCCAGCCCTCCGCCCGCCCACAATTGCTATATAAATCGCTGCGCCGCCATAGCCGCAATCATCCGATCCGCTCCTTTCTCCTGTCCACACCACTACTGCCCACCATGGCTTCCTCGCGCCAGCCGCTTCTTCGACGGGCGGACGACAGACCACAAGGAGACGACAGCCATTGTCGGCGATCGGCTGGCGGCAGCAGCCGGAGGACGACGACATCCTAATGGAGAACATGGTAGTCGACGATCCGCGCCAACCCTCCTCCGCGCTTATCATCGCCGGTGCATTGCACCATGACCATCGGCGAGGCCCGTGCCTCAATATATGGACAGGTGAGGCCGATGCATGAGGAGCAGTTCCGGAGCGCAGGCCGACGCCGCCACAACTACCATCTCTCCAGAGCACATGCGGCGAAGGAGCAGATCGCCATGAGCGGGCGGAGCAGAGGCGCTGCTCGACCGTACCGCCCTGCCCACAAGGGCCGCCGAAGGCCGGGCGGTACCGCATGCGGGTGGCGGAGGCTGCGGCCGCCTGCAAAGAGGCTAGCAAAGAGGGAGATGAAGCGGGCGAGGCGCTGTTTGGCGAGACCGAGGATGAGGCAGACGACAATGCCGGCTCCGACGAGTCCCCGCTCCACTGGTGTCGACGACGCCCTGCTCCACTGAGGCCCCGCGGCGCCAACAATGAGGCAGAGGACACCGCCGGCTCCGCCGAGGCCCCGCCCCGCCAACAACGAGGAAGAGGACATCGCCGGCTCAGCCGAGGCCCCACCCTGCCATCAACGTGGGGGAGGATTTCCACCGCTCCGCTGAGGTGCCGTCCGCCGGCAACGAGACAGAGGACATCGCCGGCTCCGCCGAGGCCCCGCCCCGCTGCCAACGAGGTCGCGCCACACAGAAAACAAGGAAGAGTAGAACACGGTAGGTCGCCACCGCTCGGGTCCAAGTAAGGCCACCATTGCTACCCTCCTGTTGTAGCCAAGCTAGGCGGGTTGACCATTGACGGCCGGTTAGCTTCTTGGCGGCAACGTGGAGTTGGAGAGCTGCGCTGGAGAAGAACGCTGCTTTACTTAATCGCTGGTGCGATTGGCTGATCGACACGTGGGCCCAACAGGCCACATGTCGATTACGCAATTGCACCTGCAGTTAAGTCACCAAGCTTCTGCTCGCTCAGCAGACACAGGTCGGTAGCTTTGGTTAATTAATTATACCTCCAACGCACTTTTTAGTTTTTTTTGAAAAGGAGGATGACCCTCGACCTCGTGATCCGGGAGATGCATGCAGCCACAAACACCCTTTTAGTTGAAGAATGTTTGAAATGTAATGAACCGACCGTATGAATGAATTTATTTCGATTAGTTCAATTCTGTATCATCGGCATTGGATGAACATGCAAAACAATACGCATTTAGCATTATTCCTGTGGTGATCACCAAGTTTGCAGCAGTTTACATGTACTCCTCCGTCCTTTCTAGTCTGCATACAAGTTTTATCTGCAATCAAAGTATCTCTACTTTGACCAATCTTATACAAAAAGTATGCACTTTCACAATGCGCCAAGTAAAAAGGAATGTATGAGTACAAAGAGTTTGATCAGCTTTTTAGCGCTTCAGACATTGCAATCAAACACACAGGCCTGGCAATTCATAGAGAACATTCAAAACAATCGATGATTATGCATCTCAGCGACTCACATGTCGAGGCAATATTTACTTCACAACTAAAGAATAAAGAAAAATTAATCGCCGCCATCGACAAAGCAAAGGCGCCCCATTCAAAATATCAAACGATATCTTGCTAAAATCAATGAGCAAAATTTGACAAGGTTGTCGCATTCCAAAATAGCAAATGCCTACGATTGTGGAATGCGCAGGGTTTGCCATCGATTCGACATTGACATGGCACCTCATGCTAAATAAACCAGCTGCTCTTTTGTGCAGTTCCACCAAAATCAACCAAGTTCGCACAGAGTTGTATGATTTCGCCCTTATATGTTGCAATGCCTTGAACTTATGGGCACCTCCTTTCTTGTGGTGGAAATGAATGATTCGATGTATTCATGAACATTTTGTGCGGTTCCGTTGAAATCAAGCTGAGCACCCTGTTTGCACAAATACAAAAAAGTGATTAGTATAAAGCAAATTGTACTATGAATTGACAGTTTAACAGCACATACATGGTCCATGTAGAGCACACTTTTAGAAAAATGGAACTCACCGAAAGAATCCTAGAACAACATTGTACTCACAAGATCACAAAGAAAAAATGGAGATTTGTCATCCTTCCGAGCTGAAGTTAGTTTGGTCTTGTGGGGAGTAATGTAACCATCCTTCAACTGCTCCTTCCGATGAGAAGATAGACATGGCTTCTTCATCCCGCATAATCGGAACTAGTCACTTCACGCACTCCATATTCTTCTTCAGAGGAAGATGATCCCTGTTTTCGAAAAAAGGAAAGGAAATATTTAAAACAACATAGATGAAGCACTTCTCAAGGACAATACAACTTTTCATGACAAGATCTAAACAGTAGCACAACACCAATAGAGATGACAAAGCTCAATCATATGGATGAAATCAGTGGGTGAGTACCAACATTTGTCAGAGGTTGATTGTGTAGAGCATACAGATGAAGCACTTCTCCGGAACCATCTGTTGCTATCTACGGGGGTGGCCATGCTTACTATATACTCCTCTGTTAGTTTAATGTTTCCAACATCTTCTTGTGCAGTTCCACTAAAATATATGGTATCTTCAAAGAAGATCCCTGTTTGCACAAGTAGTGATAATTACGTATGGCATCAAATCAGTGGCAAAACAATTGCTTGTTCCAACCATAGCAATAAATTAAGATGCAAAACTATATCATTACTTGTGTCATCACAGTTCCAAAGGCTTCATTACAGACCGGAGTTGATTTTTGTTTTTCTTCCGCTTGTTCTTCCCCTTCATCACTTGGTTCAATAATGCATAAGCTTCGCCTTCAATGTAAGATTTGGCATGTCAATTAGGGAGCAAAAGTATAGTACTAAACTTAATTTTCTCGATGAAAGTGGCAAAATACAAGCCGACAGCCAGAAATATCCTTATCTTACCTCAATGGGATATTACGGTGGACATACAGATTGGAAGTCTTGTTCCATTTGTGCAGTTCACTAAAATCAAGCAACATTATCGCATAAGTAGCACAACATATGAAACACTCATCGAAATCGGAATTTGCTATCACCAGCTCTTTGCCATCTCGCTATAAAAACAGATGGCAAAGAATGACAGATGGCAAAGAACATGGTTGCCATCAGCCAATTCTTTGCCGTCTGCTAGTGGATGGCAAATAATCTTTGCCATCTGCCAGCAGATGGCAAAGAGGTGGGTAGGGTCCAGTGTTGTAACGGCCTATCAACCCACCTATTTGCCATCTACCAGCAGATGGCAAAGAATCTTTTCCGTCTGCTGGCAGATGGCAAAGAAGTGGGTGGGGGCCCAATGGATGACGGCACAGAACGCCCAAGAGCCCCACCTCTTTGCCATCTGCCAGCCGCTGGCTGATGGCAAACATATGGGCCTTTGCCATCCGCTGGCTAATGCCAAAGAAGTCGGACTATCTCCTCCCCTGTCTTCTTCTAAAAAAATATCCTCCCTCTCTCCCAGCCCGGCCCCACCCCCCTCTCTCTCTCTCTCTCTCAGCCCGCCCCACCCTCTCTCTCCCCACCTCACCCACCTACCACCGTTGTCCCAAAAACTCACCCAACCACTGCGACCAAGGCTTCAGCCCTGCTCCGGACGACGACAAGACCGCTGGCCGACCAGACTCCCCGCCCACCGCAGCCCTCCTCTGCGCCTCCCGCCACCAGATCCCGCCTCGCGCCCGTCCCTCCACTATTCCAGGCCATGGCCGCCTTCCCCAACCCTAGACGCCAGACGCAGAGCTATGGCGGATTGCACCTTCAGCCCGTCCACCGCCCGCCATCCATGCTGTGAAGCCATCCCCGCCTGCTCGCTTCGTCGCCCGGCCGCAGACTGCCTCCTCCATCCCCGACCCCACATCCCCGCCTCGCTCAGGCCATCACCGATCGGCTCCTCCGCCCTCGACAAGTCATCTCTCCCCGCCGCTGCCTTCCGCTGAAGAACCCGGTGGCTGTGTCGATTCTTCGCCTCCCCAACCACCTCTTCCGATTTTTGAAGGTGATGCCTCTTTGCTGCCCAACCACCTCTCCCCTGTACATGTTCATGCTCGATGCTTATATGTTCGTAAAGCTGAGAACCATTTTGACTTATGTGATCCAAGACCCCCAACCTGCAGAAAATGTTTGAAGACCCCTGATTAAACATGCCTAGAGCTATGTGATCAACACCATTTTAGCAAATGAGAAATATGATATAAGTGATGACTGCTGAGACAATCCACCAGGAGCATTAATTTTCTCAGAGACTAGAGAGTGTGCAACAGCAAGTTCCTGATTGATTCAAAAATTAGCATGAAAGTAAAAAAAAAGTAACACACACAGATAGACAGACAGACAGAGTATTTTGTTTTGTTTTGATGAAGACACAAAAAATCTGGGATGAGGATATAAATCCTTTTTGTTTTGTTTTGATGAAGACACAAAATCTTGCTAGTTCTATTCTCTTCAGCTTTGTACTTTGGAGCACAACAGAAGCGCCACACCGGTATAATATGAAAGATCTTGCATTTTGGTATCCTAATTCACAACACTCATTGGTGGATATAGTTTTGTTTCAAAGTATTGGTTGCAACATAAAAAAAATTGGAGATTAGTCTCTGTAGGATAAGACTCCATTTCCATTTTCATAATAAAAATGAGGCCGTGTCCTTTGATCAAAAAAAATCTTGCCTATATTATCAACACTTACGGTTATAGTAGTACATATTTTGCTATACTCAGTGTCAACTCCTATATATTCCGCTAGGCTTAGTTGCATTTTAGAGTTGTCCTTGATGTTCGGCCCCCCTTATGTTTATTTCCTGGTTCCGTCATTGCCTACTTCACATACAGATTGGATATTTAGTTGTATATTTAGCACCAACAAAACCCTAAAGCTTACTATAGACTCCATATATATTTTTATAGAAGATTAGATCACGTTTCTTTATACACACACAAAGAAGAATACCTTTCTATTATGATTATTTATTCATCATTATTTTAGGCATATTAGTATGGAAGCTAGGCTAGTATTGTGGTAGTGATTCCAGTTTGATTCGTTGAAATCTGCAGCTCTTTGTTTCAACTCCGAGGTTGGCGCTGATGTCATTGGTGAGAAAATTAGATGAAAAAATGAAAAGCCCTCAAGAACATCCCACGATAATACCCAGTCTCATCTACCGTCCTCTGATTATTGTCCAGCTTGTTGCACTATCCCATGTGAAGAAGCAATCTATCTGAGAAAGAAATTTTAAGAGGCTGGCCTATTAATTTTAAGAGGATTTTTAACCCAGCTTTTTCTGTTTAGTGCTGGTTTGGCTTGCCTTAGCTTTTATATTTGAACAATTAGGTTCACAAATAGATACCAACCTAGACACGAGCTGGATAAACCCTATCTGATTTTATTTTCTCCACTTGAGATTTGCAGGGGAGGTTGCATTGCCCGGAGGAAAGGCAGAGGAGGGTGATGCTGATGATGCAGCAACATCATTAAGGGAGGCAAAGGGGAGATTGGGCTTGATCCAGCCTTGGTCACTGTTGCTTCTCGCTTGAGCACTTCTTGCCCAAGGTAAGATGTCTATGAGTTCTCGCTATACCCCTCACTGAAAAAATCACATTGTACAAATGGATGACTATTTAAGTGCGCTTGTTTTTCTTCTTAGACTTCCAAAAACACATGCATGCAGCCTAGATTTAGGATATGCTTATAGATGTTTTGAGGATTATGTAGCAGACTTTTCTTTACAGTCCACTTTTGCCGGATAGAATTTATCTTTGTCCCTTGACACCACGACACCCCCGACACCCGACACCTCTTCGACCTCCCGCTGACCAAAAGGTGCTCTTCGCCTTCCAGAGGCCGACGTGGTCATATATTTGTGAATTATGAGTTAGGTCATATATTTTCCAATTTTGTTATGAAAACATCATATATATTTGCGCTGATCGGTGGATTTAAATGTGCAGTTGTTTCATCGCTGTGAGGGTCTGTGTTCAACGACCTCCCGCATGCTCTCGATTTAGCTCCGCTGTTAGTGGGTGAGCACAAATGACATCTCCTCCTCTCCCCTTCATTTGCTTAATAGAGTTTTGTTGTGATGCCATGTTGTACCTACACATATCGTGCATAATGTGTGTATGTTTGAAATGCATTGTATGTGTGGGATTCGACACCTAGTCGTGGTGCCTTTGGTAGCCTTCCATACAGGAAATGCCTCCTAGTGCTTCCATCGAGCCATGGTAGTTCGCCATCGCTCCGAACACATGGATTGACCGGCAGTGTCCTTCTTTGCTCTCAGTGTCCGTCCCTACGGGAAATGTCACGCGTGTATCACCAAAGTCCTTGTAGCTTGCTACGACTTGGTTGCACTCGCTGATGACCGACACGGCATTGCCGGGTCATGTATGCCTGTCCCTTTACGCTTGTGCCACCTTGGTTCTATGAGTAGTCATGTCGGCCCTGTTCTCTCGCCATATGGATACTAGCGACATAATCATATACTTAGCATTTTTTCCTCCAAAATGACTCAATATGCTTAGCTAGCTCAAAAATGACATAATAAGCTTAATTAGCTCCAAAATAACATATTTAACCTAGGATAGCTCTAAAATGACCTATACTTAGCATTTTTCCTCCAAAATGACTTAATATGCTTAGCTAGCTTAAAATGTCATATTTAACCTAGGATAGCTCTAAAATGACCTATACTTAGCATCTTTTCCTCCAAAATGACTTAATATGCTTAGCTAGCTCTAAAATGATATAATATGCTTAAGAAATGACACATTTTAGGTCCTAAATGACTTCATATGCTTAGCTAGCTCCAAAATGACATAATAACCTTACTTAGCTTCAAATGACCTATTCAACCTAGGCTAGCTCTAAATGACCTATACTTAGCATTTTTCCTCCAAAATGACTTAATATGTATAGGTCATTTTAGAGCTATCCTAGGTTAAAATGACTTAGCTCAAAAATTACATAATAAGCTTAATTAGCTCCAAATGACCTATTTAACCTAGGATAGCTCTAAAATGACCTATACTTAGCATTTTTCCTCCAAAATGACTTAATATGCTTAGCTAGCTTCAAAATGACCTATTTAACCTAGGGTAGCTCTAAAATGATCTATACTTAGAATCTTTTCCTCCAAAATTAGTTAATATGCTTAACTAGATCTAAAATGACATAATATGCTTAAGAAATGACATAGTTTAGCTCCTAAATGACTTCACATGCTTAGCTAGCTCCAAAATGACATAATAACCTTACTTAGCTCCAAAATGACCTATTTAACCTAGGCTAGCTCTAAAATGACCTATACTTAGCATTTTTTTCCTCCTAAATGACTCAATATGCTTAGCTAGCTCAAAAATTACATAATAAGCTTAATTAGCTCCAAAATGACCTATTTAACCTAGGATAGCTCTAAATGACCTATACTTAGCATTTTTCCTCCAAAATGACTTAATATGCTTAGCTAGCTTAAAATGACCCATTTAACCTAGGATAGCTCTAAAATGACCTATACTTAACATCTTTTCCTCCAAAATGACTTAATATGCTTAACTAGCTCTTAAATGACATAATATGCTTAAGAAATGACATATTTTAGCTCCTAAATGACTTATATGCTTAGCTAGCTCCAAAATGACATAATAACCTTACTTAGCTCCAAAATGACCTATTTAACCTAGGATAGCTCTAAAATGACCTATACTTAGCATTGTTTCCTCCAAAATGACTCAATATGCTTAGCTAGCTCAAAATTACTAAATAAGCTTAATTAGCTCCAAATGACCTATTTAACCTAGGATAGCTCTAAAATGACCTATACTTAGCATTTTTCCTCCAAAATGACTTAATATGCTTAGCTAGCTTAAAATGACCAATTTAACCTAGGATAGCTCTAAATGACCTATACTTAGCATCTTTTCCTCCAAAATGACTTAATATGCTTAGCTAACTCTAAAATGACATAATATGCTTAAGAAATGACATATTTTAGCTCCTAAATGACTTCACATGCTTAGCTAGCTCCAAAATGACTTCACATGCTTAGCTAGCTCCAAAATGACATAATAACCTTACTTAGCTCTAGAATGACCTTAGCATGTTTTACACCAACATGACTTAGTATGCTTAGCTAGCTCAAAAATGACATAATAACCATACTTAGCTCCAAAATGACCTATTTTATAGATATAAGTTGCATCATAATAATCTTCACATTTTAGTTGCATCATAATAATCTTCTTCTTCTAGTCTTCTTCTAACTTTCTTCTTTCCCATTTTACGATTTGCTTAAGATCACTAAGCTTGGGTTGATGGAGTGCTTGTATTTAGTTTTTGTTTTGACCTTGTGAAACTTGCTACCTATGGATGAAACTGTCTAATATTGATGAAACTATGTATATGTACTGGATGAAACTTGCTATTATTGGTAACATGTGTTGGATACATATGTGTTCATGACTACCGGTAATATGTGTTGAATATGCTATATTGGTCATATAAATATATTTGTGTTTGATTTCGTGAAAATGAATTGATATAAGAAAAAACAAAATTAAATGGGGCAATATAGTCACTTTGCCATCACCGGCAGATGACAAAGAGGCCACGTGTCATCTACATGTAAAATTTGGCTGGTTTATTTGGGCTCTTTTGCCATCTCGCTAGCAGACGGCAAAGATGTAGTTTTGCCATCTGGCGGGCAGACGGCAAAGATGCAGCCTTGCCATCTCGGCCGCGCAGACGGCAAAGAGTCAGTAGATTTTGCCATCCGCCAGCGCACGCAAAGTATGTCGTTAGCCTTCTAACGGGCTAACCCGTTAAGAGGTGGCAGATGGCAAAGCCATATGCTCTTTGTCATCGGCCAGCAGACGGCAAAGAAGCCTTTACCGCAGGGTTTCGCATAAACTATTTGTTATTCGCGGCAGATGGCAAAGCCTTTGCCATCCGCCGACCATGTTTTGCCATCCGCCATGGCGTATGGCAAAGTGCCGATTCTAGTAGTGAAAGCACACCGCCAATCATGTGAAAGAAGGCTAGTACCGACCTCTCATGATGCGGAATTCAAACAACTCACAAGAAGAAGATCTGAACCAAATTCGCTTTAACGGATAGGAAGTAAGATCTCCTCTTGTGCGTTCCACTAAGATCAAGCAATCAACAACGTTGTCACAGATATTTTAGTTGAACTGCACAAAACACTCTTAAAACAAAAGTGTTTTGTGCAAGGCAACAAAAGTCACAATGGCAACGAGGTGAAGTAGATAACCCTGCTTACGCAGAGGTGCAAAGGAAACAATTAGTGGTCAATAACGGTGGATGACATGAAGCCAACAAAAGAAGCATCTACCTTACCTAAATGGGAAAGAAAGCAAGACAGAGCATTTCTCAAACGGTGGCATTGACTAATATTAACATAGAGATTATACTAAAATAAAATTCATTAAACATGTAATTTGCTTTTAACGTGGCATTACATCAATTTTCCAATGCATTATTAGAGGGTGTTTGTTTACAGGACATTTTGGTGTAGGGACTAAAAACTCCGTGTCACCACATCTAAACCAAACAGGAGGGACTTTCGGGACTAAAAGTGGGCATTTGGGACTAAAGAAAGAAGACCCCGAGGGAGTCTTTTTGGGATTTTTCCAACAGTTGCCCTCGCCACGCATCGCACCTTGTTTCTATTAGTTCATTACTAGGGGTAACATGGTCTTTATCATGTCATTTAATAACCTCTAGTCCATGTTTAGTCCTCGAACCAAGCAGGTAGGGACTAGGAGTTTTTAACCAAACAGGCCTTAGATTAACAACAGCTAATGAGTTGCATGGGACGGTGGACGATTCAGCACCATGTGCATCTACCGATGTACTCGTGGTCATGCACATCTGTTGCAACAAGGAACAAATAACCAAGGAGCATATTTGTGTTGGTCCCAGTTTTGTTATCTTTAGACACATTTCCTATGTGAGCGCAGCAAATCTAGTCCCGCTCAAACTCTACAGCCTTGTCCCTTCCTTTCCTTTTGAACTAGTACTTTCGCCTTCCTTTCCTCTTTGAACCACGCCCCTAGATTTATGCGATACAACTTTCCCCACTACTTTCCCCATTCCTTTCCTCTTTGAA